>JBCAUA010245367.1:0-20366 GCA_038406235.1 Peronia verruculata | reverse complement strand
ATTATAGTTCCAGCCCTCCAATGTGCAGCCCCGCTACACGCGGCGAGCGTCTGAGTGACCTCGTTGCACAGCTCTATTGCACCCACGACGACAGAAGATCAGCTGTTCCATCGCCGGCCGCCGAGGACACCAGCACGGGGGGGAGGCGCACGCGCTCATTCATCCATGCTGCCGACGCCAATCTAATAAAATTTCTTTCATTCAGCTGCAGCAGCTGCTGACACGGCATTTCTACACAATGCTCGCCCTTGCTTGCTCCCACTTCACGTTCTAGGAGGGAGAGGAAGGGGGAGAGGGGGTGTGAGAATGAACTTATGTAAGAGTTAGGGGAGAGGTGTAGACGGGGAGGGAGAAGGGGTGAAACTATTGAACTTAACTGAATGTTTCAAGACCCCCACCCTACCCCAGTTCCAGGCTGCGGGGACACACGCACAGACATACTACTGTCACTATCTCAATCAACTATCATGCATTTCAAAGGCTATGAAATGACACTCTCAGAGGGCTCAAGGTGGGGTTTGGGAGCTTTCATAAGGGGAGGGGGTACTGAGTACAAAACAAAAACAAAAAACACAAACAAAAGATGCACTTTCATAAAAAATAATCAAGACAAGTAAAAATTAAATGAGATATATCTACACCTGATAAATGATCATTAAACTCATATTGCTTCTACTGCTTCATTTAGTGCCATATTTATCAAGTTTTTTGTCAAACTTTTTTCCCCACGTGCCCATTTGGGAACTAATGCTTTATGATGCAGTTTGTATTCAATTTCTCATTCTTCAGATTTTCAAAATCAAGATCTAATTTTCGCTGTGTGAAGCAGTGACAGCCTAACAAAAGGGCAATGAGCGAGTCTCTGAGCACAACATTTAAGAAAAGAGTTGTCTCCTTGATGCATGACTAATTTCTTTCCACATATGATATTACAACCTAAGGCGCACTAAAACATACTAGTACAAGATGTTTTATAAAGCATTATTACAGTTTCACACATGGCTCATCTCCTCTTGAGCGTTTTTTCCTTATCTAAACTAACATTATATACCCTAAAATTTTTAACACCTACAGCAATTTTCAATAATTCTGTCAAGATATGGTGCTATATGTAAGATTTTCACTGATTCAATTTGTTGTGTTTTAGGAACAATGAACTTGTTTGTGAGAGTGAAACAATATCTACAAGAAAAAAGTTTTTTCGGCTATATTCTATGATTGCACACTCTTCAAGACAGGAGAAGTGTTCTGTCAGAACTAACACAAGTAATCTAAATCTGATGATGGCACATGATTCAAAATAACAGTCCCCATCTAGCGGTGCACCACTATGCTCAACTTCCACATTAAGGTAAATTCACTAAATGGGAAACATTAGATACAGACCATTACTGGGGCTGGATAAAATCCAGACATGTGGCTGTTAGTACTGAAAATGCCCAGTGAGTCACTACTTGGCCAGTGAGGTATTTTGAAGTTGGTCACATGGTCAACAAAAACTGGTCCCACATGGGCCTGTTTACATGGTGTGAGTAATCTCTGAATGCTCATCATTGGTCATGAACATGTACACAAATCAGCATGTGAGTGAAAAGCTCTTGATCATGTGACTGATCTCGAAATATATTATTACTATTACTAAACAGTATAAATTAAATCACATACCAGACTCAGCTGAACTGGAACCTTCCAAACCAAATTTGCCACTTTCATTTGGTGGAGTATCCACGCTGGACAATGACAGTTTTCTTCTCAATCTTGGAGTGCTTCTGAAAAGTGAAAAAATTTTAATCAGTTCTGGAGATATATATGTGTAATACTAGATGACAGACAAGTATACATTTCAATAAACTCTTAGTCTTAAACATGGAATTCTTGCCATTCATCGAGAACCATTGGCAATCATTCAAATAAATCAACTCAGTGAGCAAAAATCCCATGATAACTGACTATGGCTCAATGCAGAGTTTCCAACATTCCCTGTTGAAGTATTTGTGTTATTCAGAAATCTGTCTGTGACTACTTCAAATGAGCTATCTAATCATAGCACTTCCCTACAATACTTGATTTCCTACAGCACAGTGGCCTGGTAGTTAAGATTTCAGCTAAAGATGATTGTGATGAGGCAAACATACAGTCAGCTTTAAGTTTTATTTCAATTATTATTAATAGAAGCACAAAGTATTGTCACCATCTGCAACTAAAATTCTTTCATAACATTCTACAAATTCAGCACTGTGTAAATTAGGTATCTACAGGGTGGCAAACTAAACCTTTCAAGCAGCAATATCCTCCAGACAGAAAGAAGCAGTTTATTTAAATTATTTATCAAAATAATTAATTATATGTGCTTTAGGCCTGTTTTCACTGACTTGCTGAACACCAAAAGACACAATCCTGCAATGTCTCTTAACTCTAGACCTGCAAAGTAGCCACAAAGACAGCAGAACTCTCTGTGGCGAGTTGCCTCCTGCCAATCTGGGTGCCCAGCGCACATGCTTTGTTTTGTTTTTTACCACATCGATTTAGATCTTTCTTAGATCAGGTGGGCCAGCATTTGACTTTGTGTGGCTACAAAGAAGTATGCACAACTGGTCAAATAACAGAACAGAATAAGAGCACAAGTGAGCTATCTGGAATGCAGATGAATAGATACACAGACTGCTTTATAGCTTTCATATATGCATAATTATAGCTCACTTTTGCCCTCAACAGTTTGATCGCTGGTCAATGCGAAACTTGTTGTGGTCAGGGGTGTCATGTTGTTATTCAATATATGGAATAACAAAGACTATTTGATATTCCCTTCTATTATTTATGTTGGATTAAAGACATGATACAGGGAACTTGAGAGGACTTGAGTTGACCACTGACCTTTGAGTTCTGTTCTCCCTTTCTGTCAACAGGAGTTCATCATTGAGCATTATCAGCTGTTTCATAGTCCCACCAACTAATATTTCAATTGAGCATTGAAAGATTGTAAAATGAGCAGCAGCTATGCATTTAACGACAGATTGACAAAACTGGGGTAGATAAACTGTTTTAAGTCTCAACGAATGGCAAGTCCATATGTATAAATACTACCACCGCACTATTGAGTAGCGAGTCACCTGTGGTATAAATACCACTGTTGCAGGACTAAGGTTAACATATCTTTCCGATTCAGATTAAATATCTATGAAATTTATTTATTGGTATATATCAAAAATGTTTCAAACTATCTTCTTATGTTTCTGCCATAAGAAGGACGAAAAAGCCTTTTATGAAATTATTATTATCCCCATAATTTTTACTTTTGCCTGGATTATTTTTTGGTGAAAGGGCTTTTTTTCTTTTTTTTTTAAACTCAGTACTCCTTCCCCTCTGGAATGCTCCCCCATCCCAAGTTGGGCCTCTCTACAGCCTCTTCCTCTGAGAGTTGGTCATTTTCAACATATTCTTTGAAATGCATGATGGCTGATTGATTAAAGAATAAGCTGGCAACAGTACTACAGTAATGTGTATGTGTTTCTCCTCCTCCTTGTCTACGCCTCTCCCCTAACTCTTACATAATGTTCTCTTCACAAAACATTTTTTTTACCAAAAGCCCTAAAATAAAAAATATCTTCTGCTCATACCAAAAAAAAAAAAAAATTAAATAAATAAATAAAATCACACAAAGGCTGAAGATTAGGCCTAGGCTTAAACAAGAAAATGAAATACAAGGCTCTAACTTGATCTACCATGCAAATGCATTTGCTTAGGGCCTAATAAGTAACATGAAGGCCTGAGCAGGTGAACATTAAAGTCAAAGTCAAAATTGTCATGCACCTGTGTCCACCAGTTTCCCAACTGTGGCTGTATCAGTGTGGAAACATAACCATGGTGGAATATGAAATAAATGAATACAGAACTCTTCTTACCTTCCAGTTGATAATTCACTCAGATTGTATGCCAAATTTGACATGGGGGAGTTGGTCAGGTGAGAAAATCCTGAATCACCGGTGTAAGACATCTTGTTAGAGTTGATAGCAGCTGTGATATTCTTCAAGGGCTGAATAAAATTGATGGATTTCTTGGACATGTTTTTGTCCAAGTCTACTGATCAAGTTCGATTTGCTTCAGCACTGTTCAAGTACAAGAGGACCCTAGACTGTTCTGATGTCACCTTTATACTGATATCCACCTGCTGACAAACATAAAAAGGTAGCCTAACATAATAACATAGAAAGGTATTTACCAATGACATAAAAAAGAAAATGATTGACATGAAATGCTTTGGTAAAGGGTAACAGTAAAGACGCTGATGACAAAAAAACAACAAAAAAAAAACAATCACACTCCTGCATAGACTATCATACTTCACAGTAGGCTAAATGATTTAACGTGTTGCCTTCACTCAGCACTGCTTCAAATACCACAATGCAGCACAACAAGACTTAAAGTCATGACTGACTTTTAGATGAGATTTCACAAAGTTTGTTCAGTTCCACAAATCAGGGTATGCATGAGGCATGACAGGAGAGCATGTCCATGTAGACTCAGACTCGATCTGGAAAATCTCTAGATCGTCTAGATCTAGACTCTAGAATCTAGAACTCTATTTAACATTGTGAAATAAAAAGGCCTAGATCTAGATCTATGTGATAGACCTATAGATCTAATCTACACTACACAGATAGATCTAGACTCTAGATTTACTTGCATAAAAACAAAGTTTTCCGTAAAATTTCTGCTGTCTTTGATACTTACGGGATCAAGAATGAATGCTTGGTAGTCTACATCTTCCTTTCCAGAATATGCGACACGAATACCTGCTGAGAATAAAAATCTACACGGGAAATCGGAATTATTATGACGCTAGTCCAAATTGGATGTGTCTGGGCACATTTCTCTACCACCGCCACTGGGTTTGAACAACAACATTGAGCGACCAATCAGCTGCTAGGTTGTTGTTCCTGCGTCCTTAGATATAAATAGTATGAAAGAGGTCAGTGTACGAAAAGAAATGAAACAAAACTTACATTAAGAAAACTGAAACTGTTATGCTTTATTTGTCAGGGATGTCATTTGAAAAAGCTATGGCAACAGGTTTAAAATTACATGTTTTTCTTTGTTTTTAATGTTTTCAAAAATGTGAGAAACTGCATGTGACAATATGAGAGAATTTTCCGATCTTGTGGGTGTCTTCTGTGAATATGTGCCAAAAAGGGCCTGTATGTTATACGATTCATATCAAAATAATAATATTATGCACATTCTGTTCACCCCACACATTCCCATCATTATGATGCTTTATCAGGGTCAAAATTTGATTGGTACACGTGACAGTGTGGGACACTTATAATTGTTATTATGCTGATCATAGAACACATTGTTAATATGGAGAAAAAAAAACAACAACTAAGGATTTATCGATTGACTTTGAGATACATGCAATGTTTGGCATGTTAGACATTAATTACAAGTTGCAATGATTTATATTTATCACAACAATGCCATGGAATCAGAAGGAATGAGAAACTACAGAGTAACTGAGTTTTGTGTATGCATGTATTATGTATGTCTCTGCATCATTTAAGTTTTGACCGCTTTCCTCAATTACCTGGCAAACTAGTAGGTGGCGGGAATTTCGGTGGGTTTTCTTGGAGACTGATGACTACACATTTTACATCTTTGTGGTGTCCTAGGAAACTGAGTGCGATGGCTCTACGAGACTTGGAATATGGGGGCAGCTGGGCTGAGTTGACTGAGGAGCCGAGAGAAGAAAGGTGATTGATTTTTCCCGAGATTTAGTTCTCAAACCTTCTCAAGATCTAGACTCTATCTAGACCTATATTTGCTCTATTTTGCTTTCACTTTTTTCAACAGGAGACCATCATTATTATGGCCCTGAAGCCGTATTATAGCTTTTTCACCACCACTGAAATGCCAGCTACAGAAAAGCTTGGTAGATCTATTCAAATTTCAGTCGAAGAACTTCGGGTAAAAACAAGAATTGTAGATGTGTTAGTGGTTATCAGTTTTTGTAGGATCTGGAGGGAAGGAAGATCTAGATCTAGATGTAAAATGAAAGTGAAACTAAAAAGTGAAAATAGATTCTAGATCTGGTACACAGCACATGTCATCCATGCAATGATCTAGAGATCTAGATCTGGTGTGTATAGTGTGAAAAATGACAAAAGAGCATACAAGAGGCAGTTCGAGATCCTCTATGAATTCCTCTATCTCAGTTTCTCTGTCTATTCTTTTCACAGCAAATTGGAAAGCAAAGATGAATTGCAGCAACCATCGAATTCTGTGAGGGCCAAATCAGGAAAACCTTCATCCCTAGACTTACAAGAGAACTTTCAAAGACCAGATAGAAATTACACACACCGCAGACAAAGAAAAAGGTTTGCATATATAGGCTATTGTTTTAGAGGTCAACACCTGAATGCAGCAGAAACCTTGGGAGAAATACCGTTCGGCCCGCACACTAAATAACAGCTTAGAACAACCCCTGCTGGGATCCTCAACAGAGTTAGGGTGGACTTGCGCTGGTCAAGGGTCTCATACATGTTAGGACCGTCACCTGCTCGTCGGACCTAGGCTACATGTTAGCACTAGGGTGGACTTGCACTCATTGAGGGTCCCAGCAGGTTAAGCCAGCGGGATTGTTCTAGGCTATTATTATTGAGTGTGTGGGCCGTAAGTATTTCTCCCGCAACCTTAGGCGTCTTAGCCTACACATTGAAAAAATAGATCTATAGATACTAAATACTATGGAACTACATGCATAATGAATCATGATCACTCAGTGAGGCAACCTGTAAGGTTGAAGAAAACATTTATATTATAGAGCCTAACTGAAATTGGCTGATAGTGAATCTCATTTTATCTGAACTCTAGGAAAAGGCATTTGTAGGGAATCTGGTGGAGATGAGGAAAGAATTCATTATCAAGAAATGGGTTGCTATTTGTACTGAATTTTGTTTTGTTTTGTTCTTTATACTTTATCAGGCGGCAGTAGTAATACCTGTCTATATTAAAACATCCAAAGTGGATTTAACTCTTAAAACTGAATTTCCTCTTTGCTTGTCATTCCCAGATCTAAAGCAAGATTTAGATCTACTAGACTCATCATCATCTGAATTTGTATCTAGATCTAGAGTACTGTTCATCCACAACTGGATCAGTTGTGACTTTTCAGCCAAAATTGACTGCTTTCATACACAGTTGCCCACAGCAACGACACAAGTCATAGAAAAACCAATACATGGATAAAAAAGTAACATATGATAGTAATTCCCTCGGAAGCTCCAGAACACAGGTTATGCAACATTAACATAACATAAACTTTTGGATCAGAGCCACATGCTTTTGGTATTCGTAGTACATGTGTTTGTATTGGATTTTTACATGATGCAGTGGGCACCACAGAACAGTTAAGGAGTTAAGAACGGTATTATAAAAGTGCAGTGGTCTCTGTCCTAGAGCCTGCCACCTAAGAGCACAGTCTGCCTAAGAACTGGCCTCTGTGGTGTGGCAGGATTTTTTCTCTCTATAATTTATCCCTCTAAGGACCTGCTTCCTGGTATAAAATCTGCCTGAGCCGTGTCAGACAATGACATATATGTGAGTAATTATGCAGGGTTGCCAATCCTCCTGGGAAAAAACAAGATTTTCCCGCATTTCAAGCAAATCCCAGGCACTGGAAAAGGGATGTCAGTAATTTCTTTTTTTTTGCCTCAAATCCAGTATTACTTACCATTAACTTAGGTCAGTTCCATGTGTTGCTACTACTTTCTCATGTAGACAGATTGACATCTCTGGTGCTTAAAATCCTGGGTTTCTTGAGAACAATAATAAAAACAAACATCAAATTAGCAAAGCTACAAACTTTTTTGCTTCTTCGGTGGTGTGACATCCGGAACATAGTTTAGATCTGTTTTTGATTGGGTCGTCACATTTCAATCACAATGGAGTTTTACAGTACTCATGTCGAAAATCCTAGATTGCTATAAATATTGATTCCAGTCATGCTGGATGTCTCAATAAATTTTACTCTGGTTATCACATCGCGCTTTCACTGTCATATTTTATTTGATAAATGCATATGATACAGATCTACATCAGAATATTTTGTAGCGTTTACTTTCATCAAATTATTGAATGGACCGAGGAATACTAGATTCGACCATGATGGAGTTGGCAACCCTGAATTATTGTGTAATTTTTTTAAAGAAAGGCATAGTGCTAGACGTGCAGTAAAATGGGGATGGGCAGGTGGATGGATCAGGTAGATGAATAGAAATGCTATTCAATCTATGACTGCATCATCACAAACATGGACAAGACCGTTAAGCATTTCTTTGTTTGGCAACATGTTGGCATTGCCCTTGACCAGATCTGTGTATAAGAAGTAGCCTCCTGGCTGGTCAGTAGTTATCTTACTTTAATCAGTCTGGCTAAATTTCTAACACTGAGTCACATGCACATTATTCGTTGGGTAGTAAAGCAATATCATTTTTTCATTAAAAAATGATTGCATCTCATGGAAAGTTACTCGACATCTAAACCCAGGGCATTATTGATGAAATAATGCACTGAGAAAGGCCCGGAATAGCTATATCTAATTACAACACAAAGAAGAGAAAGCTGTTCTTTAACTAACAGTAGCTATGAACTAATTGTGGTGGTGAAAACAGTTTGGTCGGACAGGTTATGTAACTTTTTAATCCTCCAAAGAGCCTTTTTTTTTTTTTTTTTGTCTCCTGGCGACCAGGCTCTTGGGTGAAGGCCATTTTACTACTCGTATTTACTCCAAAGCAGTGTTGAATTTATCAGCTACAGAACAGTGAGGTCAGTTTTTAAAAAAAAACAGCATATTGGTCTCCATTAAAACCTTAAATGGTTTGTGATTGTCCATTGTTTCCACAATGGCTCATGTATATTAAATCTTGCTGAGTTTATCCTTATCTTGTATCTTATTTATTTGATTCATTGGACTAAAGGATTAGGCAAGTCTTGACATATCATGAAAACTTCAAAAAGAAAATTCACCATACATTTAAGTTTTTATTTTATTTTTTTATTTTATTTTATTTTTTATTTTTTTTTTTTTTGTCAGTTTTCTGTATTAAGTTTGTAATACAATGGTCTCCACCGAAGAATCCTGTCTTCGGGAGACAAACAAAGCATGCTCATTGGGAGACAGGTTTCTTAGGAGGATTGAAAAGTTACGCAACCCATCTGACCACAGATTGTCTTCACTTCTACGATTAGTTGATTGTTACCATTAGTTAAATATTTAGCTATGTGAATAAGTACAGCCTTCTTCCCTGTGTGTAGTTGCAATTAGATATAGCAATTCCTGATCTTTATCAGCGTATAATTACATCAATAGTGCCCTGCATTTTAACGCCCAGCGAGTTTTCACATAACATCATTGTTGAAAATATGATACATGTATTGCTCTGCTCCCCGCAAATAATCATACGAGTGACTCAAGTGTTTACAGACTGACCAAAGTAGCAGAGCAGTTGACCAGTCAGGAGGCTAATCTTACTCCTTATCCACAAAGCCAATCATAGGTGCTGTCCTACGTGTTATCAAACAAAGAAATGCAAGTTAGTCAACAACGTGGCCTGAATATGCAGTCATACATCAACCATCACTTCCATCCTTTTGTCTATCTGTTCTCTCCACCCCTGTCCCCAGTTTACTGCACATCTAGAACTGTGCGTTTCTCAAGTGGACAGTATGACGGAATTATATCATAAGTACTTGGGTGTCTTGGCCCGACACTGGGCTCTTAGGCAGATTTTTTTTATTTGGAAGCTACCATAGCGGGTTCTTACAGGGGTAAATTATAGAGGGAAAATTACATTTCACAACAGAGGCGGATTCTTAGGCAGGGACCACTGTATTTTCTATATATATCTGTATTATGCCTGAACAATGTATTATTTGATTATTTGTCAGCCTCAAATCAGTCTGATACTTCAATGCAATATAATTTAAACTATTATATAACTGTCTGTTGAATCAGATAGACCACATAAAATCTTTCATGTTTTTAGTTTTGTTTTTTGTTGTTTTTTTTTTCCAGGAGAGGATCTCCCCATTATCACAAGGACAGAGGTCAGAGAGAAGGATCTCCTCAATACAGCCGCGGCAGGGGACAGAGGGGCCAGTATTCAAACGGATCAAATTACTCGAAAAGAGTAGGCGGACTGAGCCCCCTTAGGAGTCCAATCAGCAGAAATAAACCAGCCAATATTATGGATCTTGATAACAGTCACAGTTTCAGGTGACTTTACTCAATTGCTAAATTTTAATTGTTTTTGTTGTTGTATGTTAGAGATTTTTTAAATTTTTTTTTTTCAAGCATGATGGATTTCCTTCTTCACTTGTAAGTAGTTTGAATTATAATCATGGGAATTTTATTTTTTTTTTAAAAACTGAATGATCCACAAAGGGTCTTACACATTCAGTCGACCATCATTCCGACCAGAACGTGTAATAAGTAAGTCATCAGTCTGCCGTCTGGCAAGCCGGACACCCCAGGAAATCAGACACTGCCTGATATTTTCCGGTCCAGTTTGCTTGATGAGAACAGGAAGTGCTTGGTCGGCGACATGTCTTTGATCTTTTACCTTCCGGTGAACAAATACTCTTTCATAAACTTATGAAAAATGGCATCCTATAGTTTAAAGATAATTTCAAAATCAAAATCAGCGTGTCAAAATTAGTGAAATGATTCACGATTGACTTGTTTTGTTGCTTATTTAAAAGATAAAATAATTATCTTTTTTTTTTCTTCTGGAGGGCATGATCCATAGTGCGTTATGTATTGTGTAGACAGTGGTACCCGTGTTATTTTTTGGTGCTTGATGCATAAAATGAAGTGAAGTTTGTGTTGTGTTGTTCTTTAGCAGTGAACTGTAGACCTATTTTATATAGTTTATTCAATTTAACATTGGTTTATATCATGGCGTCTTGGTGCAAAGCATCAGCCTTCACTTCATCGCACTATGGAGTGCTTGTAGAGTATTAATCAGAAAACTATAGCTATAAATTTTCAAGAGTCAGAACATTAGGAAAATCTTCTTGAGTTTTGTAAGTAGTTTGATCCGCAAACAGACAGGGAATCCTGCGTAGCCAAGAAAATTATCAATTTTATGAGTGCTATTAGAAAAGAACTGCGCTGGCCATACATCGGACCGAAGCCGAAACCAGTCCAGTTCGACTGAACGTGTAATACCCTTTTTAGGTAGAACAGGTACAATTTTTAGAGAGAAATGAACATTCCCACAGCCAAACAAAATCACATTTTTTTCTGAGGAACTGCCTGTTTGGGATTTGTGTTTGCTCTCATACAATTATTTAAACACACCAAACAAAAAAACAAAAAAAAAACTACCTCTTGTTACAGATTTTCCAACCGACGCACAGGTAACTCGCCACAAAACACCTCACCTATCACAAGAAACGGCCATCGATATCCAGAACAGTCTCCTAGGAGATCAGCCAAAGACAAATGGGTGGTAACATCAGATTCAACCTCTGCCACTGACGAATCAGCAGAGAAAACTGTTTTCTCTGACAGCGACGATGAAGAGTAATCATTTTTGTTGAATTTTTTCCTCTGATTATTAATCTGTTGTCCTCCTGTATATCCATTTGGGTGGGGAGGGGGTATCCTAGAGGTGAATGTTTCAACTTATTATCAGGGATGTCAAATTTCCTACTTTAGTAGGATTTCCTACTTTTTGACAGTTCGTGATTTCTTTTTTGGCCCCAAATCCAGTATATTTTACCATTAACTTAATTTAGTTTTATTTGTTGCTACTACTTTTCCTGCTTTTTCATGTAGACAGATTGACATCCCCGCAAATACCTTTAAGAGTGATTTTAAGCACAATAAGATTTAGGTGCAGATAAGGTAGAAACTCTTGAATTGTGTTACCAAAGTCTCCATAACTCAAGTGAAATGTTTTATCTTAACAACTTTATTTTCACTGTTTGTAATGAAGAAACTCTTCTGCACTGTTATATTCTGAATTAAACTTTTATTTGATGTGTGGTTCAAAATAGCACTCTAATGGTTTCTGTATCAAAACTTTGAATAGCAACTTATACTAATGTTTAATCAGCTTACGAGACAGTTTTGTGGATTTTAATTCTATAAAACTCGGTATGTTTCATAGCAACAATTATCCTTTTGATATCGTTAGAAGAAAACTTCAACCTCTTCCTAAGATATATATAATATATATGCATCTCCATAGCCTGAAAAATTAGCTTAAATTGACCAGCAGTGTTACAAATAAAAAAAAAGAAGAAGCTTCGTTATACTTACAGATTAGAGATGGAAAGTCTGGAATGTTATTTCAGTATTAAAAACACCAGTTTCTTGAGCAGTGATATCACAATGATTTGAAATTAAATTAGGTGAAAGAGATTTTTGCCACATGCACTGACTTTTTAAAAGAAGGATACCAGTTCAGTTTAATTAATTTATGCCTGGTTTTCATAGATGATTAAATGACTAATACATTTGTTTTTTTGTTTTTTTTTTTAACTTCCAACACTCACATTGTATTTGTCTTGACCAAGTTCCATAACCCTTTTTTATCCACATTATAGGGGCACACCAGTGCTCACCAAGATGTCAGAGGGCAGCAGAGTCAGAGAATCATGGTAATACAACAGTCAGATTGTGAACATACCTTATTCTTTCAAGCAGTTTATTCACATGCTTTTAGCTTAGTTTGCTTAGCCTTCTTGTAAGGCCAGGATCTCACTAGCTTTGTTGACGGTCATAAATTTAAATTACTTGGTTTCTTCCTTGCAACAAAGTACTGAAATGTCAAATGTGCAGCTTATTTTGTGCACTTCCCGATATAATTTCTCATGAATTTTCATGATGGGAATGGGGTTTTCCAATGACCATGCTGAAAGTTTGTTCAATTTGACATCACATGACACATTGTTTCAGCACAAAGTGCAGTCTATACAAGTTCTAATAATCATATGAATCTCTCACCATGTTCCGTCAATAACTTTCTAACACAAAAGAACAAAACTATTGCATGAGTTCTATCCTGTTATATTAAGACAAGTTACAATTGTGATGTAGTCTACACGCAAGCGAGCAAACTTTGGATAAATTTTCATTTGTTCGGTTTTCCCTTAGATCAAAAAAATTTATCTTTAACATAATATTTTTATCTACATTTGCATGTATTTGCCTCTAATTTAGGATTTTATCTTGAACATCGACTGCTCTCTGCTTTTTTAGTTTTTGCTCAGAAAGAGATCCTATGTCTTGCGATCAGGGCAAATGAGTTGGGACTCATGCTGGGAGATCTCAAGTTATTGCCATTTTTAATTACTTTCTGACTCAAATACCACTTTTTTTTTTTTTTTTTTCCAGGTTAAAAGTGTTAAATATTCGTTCTGTGAAAAAAGGAAACAAGAAATTTAGTACCTGAGTCAGAAAATGGTTAGAAACAGCCATAGCTCGAAATCGCTTAGCGTGACTTCCTGCTAATTTAACATGGACACAACTCATGTTGATCTAGTGCCGGTATTATCAAATTCATGTGCAAGCATGGATTGTATAGATCAGCAATAAAAAATCTATTTTTTCTGAAATACTTGGATTGAATATGGTTATTGAAAGATTTTGCTGCCTGTTTTCCTGATTCTGTTCCCTTAAATTGACCCTGTCGTGGCTGGCAACTCTTTTTTGATTTGGTAAAATATTGCCAGACGCTGAAGATTATTGAGAAGGATAATTAGTGACATGGAATATTGAAAATGTAAGTCAAATCATTCAGTCCAAAAGAGGATTTAAATTTCATAGTTTCTCTATTTCATACTTGTATTTAACAATATTTGGTGAGTTGTATAATCAGTTAATTTTGTATCTGATTTTTTTACATCAAAATTAATGTGAATTTGCATATATGCATTTTACTTTCGCTAATTGTGTATAACTATAACCATGTAGGCTATGGTGTTTAAACTGCATTGTAGTTTATATCACTTTTCAATTTCTCAGGTCTCGTAGAAGATTGCATCTTCCATCAGAAAATGATGAAGCCCAGGATCATAGCAGAAACTTACCAGCTATTGAAGAAGAGTAAGTTGTTTCATCACCATTGTTTTCTTTCATTTATTTCTTTTTGACTATCTATTTATTTGTAAGAATGTTGAATTTCATGTATTTTTTCATTTAAGCTGTTGGAAGGGGAGATGTATTGGGTATATCTATATCCACTTAATATTCATCTGGAACATCGTTGTCGAGTGAAATATTTAGCAATTCATTGAGAGTAGTATATGTGTGGGGTGTTTGTCCACACCACATTTTTAGTATGGATATCTACATCAGTGGTTGATGTGACGTGTTCAAGTGCCAAATCACAGAATGAGCAGTGATCAAAATGTTTGCTAAGATATACTGGTAAATAATATTGATTTTTGAAAATTTTGACAAGTCATTTGTATACACTCTATAACAATTGTTTCACCCATTACCACTCAGTGTAACATTTACTCCAGCCAGACTTCTTACTCAGTGATATGGAAGATAACTGTCATTTTACCCCTAGCAATTTTCAAAAATTTATAGGGAAAAAACTATCCTGAAGACCAATCCACATGCGGTTTTCACAGTAAAACTATCAGTGTAGGTTGTGGGCAACTCAGATCCTACAAACCACCATCACATATAGGTTTAATAGCCACTTCAAAGAATTCACTGTGAAATAACTGTTCAAGCTACATGCTTGAAATTTGCACAGGGCAACACCATTTTAAGTGGGTTATCACATGACATGGTCAAAATCTCACTAGTGGCGTTATTTGCGGCTCAATCCCATTTCTGCAAAAACTACCACCAGCCACCAAAATTCAGCATATATGTGGAAATGAACCAGCGGCTGAAAGCGGCGTATATGAGCGTCTATGCGTGATATTGATCAAAACAAAACTTGCGTTATAAGGAGAGAATCTTTGGGAACAGTTTTGCTGTGTAATTTGTTATGCTTAATACGAAACAAAATTATGGACTGATGAGAAAACTACCCTTATAACGAATAGTTTTCGTTTCCCCAATCAAATTTTTCTTTCATTTTAAGCATAACCAAGCTCAGGAACCAGAGCAGTTCTTCCTGGAAAGATATTATCCACAAGTGCGTCACGTACCATTACCCTCAATGTGCTGTACTGCTCAGCAGTATGACAAAAGCCCAGACAAAGAAATCATCTGCGAACACGTCAAGTACCGATACATGCACTGTGCTGTACTGCCCAGCAGTATGACACAAGCCCCAACAAAGAAATTGTCCATGATCGCATCTACCAGTACCCACTATGTGCTATAAGGGGAGCTGCAGGTCCTGAGAGTGATTTTCTAAAGTACACAAGTTAGGTTTTTTTTTTTTTTTTAACACCATATTTAAATACAGCATATCCAAATTAGAGAAGTGTCAAAAAATTAATTTGTATGGTTGGTTGCCATGGAAATGCTGCCATGTTGGATTTCTGGCCCCAAAAATTGGTACTTTTCAAAAGCCTAATGCTTCAGTGTTTTTCAATGAAATCATTTCAGATTTTGCACACATGTAGTATTCCCTAACCTCCTTAGTGCTAAGTATCTTTTGCCAAGTTTTCCTTTTACAAATTTTTAAGATTTGTATGTGCCAAGATGGTACTTTTTCTCAACATTTTCTCAAAAAGTAAATAAAATACTGCAGATCCCATTCTTGTCATTGTTTTACACATGCAGAAAGATTCATGCCAAATTTCAAGTAAATCTGTTGGTAAATAAAAAAGCTTCAGGGAAAAGTGTGATAAAAAAAAACTAGGTTTCGAGATAGTCGCATCTAAAGTTTTGATAAAGTTTTTCAACCAGTTCCTTGTGGCATAATGTGTTCCTTTCACCACAGCTACTTAGCTCTTCATCTTTATCAGTTTGTCACCTCCAAATGGCTTGTTCTGCACGTTTTCCTGGGTCTTGGCGTCTTTGAAAAACTCACAAGGAAGTGTATTTGTTGGAATTAGTTTGGTAACTGTTCATACGATGCAACTATTGTTATTGTCTATCAGCTGGGCACTAGTAACCTAGGTTTCAGCTCCGCTGGGCATGACCTATGACGGAATCTAATCATAGCACTTCCGACCGCTCACAAACCAATCACAGAGCCCAGACATAGCGAGAGCTGGTTTATGATATGCCATGATGATGAAAATTGGGCTAGGATTTCCACGATGTTCATATTAGCCGGCAGGCAACGTTTCTATGCACTAGCGAGGAGAAATCGAAGTAAGGGAGAGTCAGTGTGTGTATTAACTGTGTGTGACATGTACAGGAAGGCATCGGTACCTGAGAAATACTTTCAAATTTAGTGTGAAGACTTCATGGCCAAAGTTGAAATTGATGGTCAGAACTGAATTTGAGTGATGTTTTAGACACCCATCCTGTAGCTCTGTAGGAAAAGCTCGGTTTACTCATGAAATATGTTAAATTTGACCATATAAACGGCAAAATCTTGAAATAAAATGGTTCGGCTTGAAGAAAACAAATTAATCGGAAATTTGATATTTTCAGCCAAAATCTCGATTTCAGGACCCGCCCTCCATATCACATAGATAATATATCACACCACTACAATACAGCACAGAACTGCCCAATTATCAACAAAATTAAACAGTACATGACCATTTTTGGGGCCGGCATCGTCACTGAACAGCTGGAGCTTTCCAGAAAAATCCAGTATTCATTTACACCTCATACAGAAAATTCAGATCATTACAGCGGAAAATACTTCCAGCAGTAACTCGTATAGGACTTCCCCAGTTTATTGAACTGTGGGTTCTTTGAGCGGTTTAATTTGCCTTGTCGGCATATTTGCTTTTCGCAATTTTAAAGAGATGGATGTATTTTCCACTGAATTGTTTAAAAACTCTAGTTTTTGCAAGAGAAATGAACCCACGGTCTCATGTCAAGTCCCATTCTTTGAAAACACTGTATAGGCCACTTCGAGAAATTCTTCCACTCAAGAGGGGCGGTATAGAATAGCCGCAGCAGTAACTAACAGATTGAATATTATTTTTCAGATGTGAGGACAAAACAGATTTAACCAAAGAATTTCACAGTTACCGACATTTTTAAATCTTGTGACTGATGACAAAGAGCTCATGGTTATAGATATGACAGTGCCAGTAGTCAGTGCTGATAGAACAGATACACAGTTAGTGCAGGAACCTGTGGCCATCACAGTTGACAGTTCTGTTCCTGGCACTCTTCAAGACAAGATATGACAACTGCTGACCTTAACGACAGTTCTGTTCCCGACACGACACGACGGCCGCTGACAAGACACGACGGCCGCTGACCTTAGTGACGGCAACAGTGAGACAGGACAAGACAACACACTTCCAACTTCATTTGCTGAAGTTTTACTTCAAAGTGTAAAGGCCAGGGCAGACCGAAAAAAAACAAACAAATTTTTACGAAAAGTTATAAAAAAAAAAAAAGTGTATCTTTTAATTTGAATAACAGTAGTGTCATACCATCAAGAAAGAGAAAAACAATTACGACCCCATCTGTTCCCAGAAAGCGCCAGTGTAACTTTCAAGATGTTTGCCAAGAATGTTTGGCCGAAGAGGTGGCAAAGAATTTATGTAAAGAAGGATCAATTATGGACTGGTTTGGTTGTACACAATGTCCAAGGTGGTTCCATGTAGCTTGTCTTGGCTCCAATGTTTTAGCTGAAACTTTTATATGTAAATTTAAATTTTGTATGCCTGGCGATACCCATCGATCTACATAATCTATATTACACGTATAAAATTGCAAGAAAACCATCTACTCAAAACTACTGAATGGATCCATCTGAAATCTGGCTCACACGACATTGGGCCTGTGTTTCTATGTACATAAACCTGAAATAAGTTTATTTTCTTTGACGTGATTCTACAAATTTATAATGCGGTAATGTTAATTGAATAATCTCGCGATAGTACTTAATCTGAATTGTCAATTCGATAGTATGACTCGATCAAAACACGTTTTCTTTGAGTAATAATATATTCAGTTTAATCAGCCAAAATATCAGCATCGAGGTGCGCATGCACGCCATATACTTTAAGTCGCATGTCAATATATTTTTAAAGAACCTCCCACAGAGGCCGTGGGTTCTCTTCTAACTTTTTTAATGCATTTTAATAAATCCTTTAGAATTTTGTCAGTGGTGAAAGCCCATGTTTTATCTATAGTATTGTTTGTTTCATTTTTTATCATTTTTTTTAATCAGATAGTACTATGTATTGCAACAGTGTGTATGATATTTGTTATAATTATGTGAAAGATGCAAATTATTATTGATTTCTGTCTGTAAGTATGAAAGCCCGTGTTCAATCTATGGTACTTGTATTGTCTTTTTTTTTTCTTTCATCAGATGGTGACATGCATGTGGATCATAGTACTATAAATGTATAATTTATATATTATTTGTATCACTGTTTGATGAAAAAAGACATTTTTTATTGATTTTTGTCTTTCCAAATTGTGAAAGCCCATATTTGATCTATAGTAATATGTCTTTCATTGCGTCAGATGGTGATATGTGGATTGCAGCAGTGTCAATGTATAATATATACTAATTAATACATATTGACATACATGTATTACTTTCTTATCATTATGTCAAAAAAATATTTTTTTCATTGCATCAGATGGGAGTACTATACTCATATTGCAGCAGTATAAATGTATAATACATATATTGCTATATAATTTTTATCATTGTTACATGAAAAATAACTTTTGTCATTGATTTCTGTCTGTCTTTGACATTGTTTGATCTGTCGTGTAGATGGTGATTTGTGTATTGCTTGCTTTGCACTATAAACATATAAAATATCTCTTGATATATTATTTGTATCCTTGTTATGGGACAAATAGAAATTCTTTTCTTGATTTCTTTGTTTGGAAGCGTGAAACTTGAAAGCCAATGTTTGATCATGAAGTACAAATGTATACTGTATAATACATATATTGATTTCTGGTCGAGTCCACTCAAACAAAACTCTGGTAATCCGAATGTCTGATATTTCGAATAGAAACAAAATAATAGATTCTATCTCCCTCTTTATGCCCATTAAATGCTCTTGTATAATTCAAAGCCATCGTCATGAGTTTCCTTTAGATCAAACTGATCAGCTGTACCAATATTAGGTAAAAAATCAGCTTTTGTTCTCTCCACATGGTTCCCACTCAATGCGGAAAATAGAGGAGACAGCGTTGCGGATGGGGCGAGAGGGATTAGGCTATTAATATACATATATATATATGTACATGTACTGTGAATGTGCCCCACACCAGGCGTTAAATGGGACTATGTGTTTGGAGGGGGGAGGGAGGCAACGTAGGGGGAGCAGAATTGCCGAGCAACCAATCGATAATCAGGCATCCTTGCAGAGCCTCACAGTTCAGGTAGACCTGGTCAAACACGTGCATATATAGCATTTTTACAATACATGTACTTTGTGTGTGGGCAACCCTGTAAGGTATTGTGCCTGTGTGGCAATCACTATCTACTAAGTTCTAGCACGGAGATGGTGAAGGTCTAATCAGTGTCACTCTTTCGCCTGCAGTTGACTAGCTCTGTTTTATAGACTAGATCTCATTGTTTTATAGACTAGATCTACGTGATGGCTTCCTCAAACCTTTTGAAGAGAGAGAAGATGGCTCTTTCCATTGACTCGAAAATGCTGCAGGAAATAAAAGAGATGCGACATCCAAGAAGGCTATGGCTGAAAAGTTTGATATAAAAAAAAAGCATGAAAAAGTATATATATTTCCCCAGATGCAGTGTCTCCATTACATGTAATAAAAAATCAAGAATATGTTGAGAAAGCCGCAGCTTCCTTTCCTTTTTTGCCCCACAGGTCATTTGAGAGTTGTCTCCCTTATTTAAGAAAAAGACTGGAAGACGAACTCTCATAAATCAAACCCGTTTGGGTGGTCCCGGCAAATTCAGTTTAAGCAGACTCGACTGTAGTAATTGTATTCTTAAAATGATACCTTCTGAGGTTTTGAGTTTCAGCGAATTATTAAATATTTTTATGTCCTATATAAGATTAATATTAACATTATGCCTATACTGAAATGTATAAGATTAACATTATGCCTATACTGAAATGTGTGATCAAATTAAAAACTTCTATCATTGAAGTAAATGTCCATTTTCAGTTGACATCAGTTTTGTTTTCAATTCATCTTTGTGATTGAAAGTTTTGTGTGTTAAGAGGGGGGGGGGGCGTCCTGAAATGTGGATTTTGCCCAAAAAATGCGATTTTGAGCTTTTGTTTTCTTTTAAAAGTAC
>JBCAUA010245258.1:0-20368 GCA_038406235.1 Peronia verruculata | reverse complement strand
TTTGGTGGGCGAACGTGGAAGCGAAACATCATAAGTGATTTACTTCCATGTTTGAAATGTAAACAATGGAATGTGGGACGGATGCTGAAGCGACACGTCATAAGTGATTTACTTCCGTGTTTGAAATGTCAACAGTAGAATGGTGGGCGGATGCGAAAGCGAAACGTCATAAGTCAACGATCTATAGATCTAGCTGTGTCTGACATAATTCACAATATTAATTGAATTATAATTATTTATAGATAGGTATCAAAAACAGTTGCACATGTAGGCTACTTCATATTTTTGTTTAAATTTGATTTGATAAGCATGATTAGTAGCCATAAAACTCATCTTCTCTCATTCATCTTTCCTGTCTCATACTTTCTCAATATATTATCCCTTGTTTGCTAGAAAGAGATTGTCTTTGTGTAAGGTCTATATAAATGAACATTTTCATTTTGCCTTCTGTATCTTCTAGGTAGCATCCAAAATGCTTTTCCACTGAAGGTGATGTGCAGATGGATTGGGAGAATAAGTTTTATTCCATTGTTAGAGAAACAGAGGACAATCTTGCCAAAGCTAAGGTAATACAACTTCCCTCCCTGCATATCTTCTTCTGTCTAATTTTTTTTTTTCCTGTCCCTGTATCATCCCACTGTTTATGTTTTTGTTCAGTTTAGAAGAGAAGCAGTTTAACATTTTTTCAGCTGTACATTGTCAATGCATTCCGGTATTCATGGTCTGTATAAGTGAATCAGTTTAATTCTTTTTTTAAGTGCACAAACACCAAAAAGAGTTATGGTCATTTAAGTGAGTAAATATACAGTGTAGTGGTTGCTGTCTAAGAACAGGCCACTATAGAGCCCGGTTTTGCCAAAGAAACAGCCTCTGCTGTGAAATGGAAAATTTTTTCTCTATAATTTACCTCTCTAAGAACCCGCTCCCAAATGAAAAATCTGCCTAGGCACCTGGTGTTGGACCAAGACATGTGAGCACTTATGATATAATTTCACATTAGATTGTTCTCTTAAGTGAAATGCACAGTGTTTGGTGTGAAGTAAGATGGGGACAGGAGTGCAGGGAACAGATAGACAAAGGAGTGGGAGTGTTGATTGATATGTGACTGCATAATCAGGCTTGGACAAGGCTGTAAGCATTTCTTCATTTGACAACATGTAGGACAGCACCTATGATTGACTCTGTGTAGAGGGAGGAATAAGTTTAGCCTCCTCACTGGTCAGTTGTTTTCCTACTTCAGGCGGTAACTTTCAACACTTAAACATCCATGGGATTATTTGTAGGTAACATCATTTGTTTTCATTCAATAATGATACCATTATGTGGAAACCCACTTGATGATTGAATACTGAGCTTTCTTGGTAAAATAATACACTCAGAAAGGTCAGGATTTTTTAGATCTAATTACAACACACACAGAAAGAAAACTGTTATTTGCATAGGTAAATCTTTAGCTAACGGTTAGTCATAATAATGAAGACAGTGTATGATCAGAATGTTGCATAACTTTTCAAGTCTCCCAAGAACCCGTCCACCTAATAATCTAATAATTTTTTTTTCCCTCTTTCTTGTAGGAAAAGCTTTCTGGTAAAGCCTCAGCACCTACAAGCAGTTCAGACCCTGGGCAAGCATATTCAAGTCATTACAAGACTGAGGGTGGCTTTTCACCCCGATCAACAAACATAAGTACCCCATTCTATAAGCTTCAACACTCCCATTACTCTTCAGCACCTTTACCAGAAGCACCATTCATCAACATGAGCACAACCAGTGGAATTCAGGTTATGCATATGCAAGAGCAGATCGATTCACAGTATCAAGTATGTTATGGTTTTTATATTCAAATAAAAATTGATAGAGAAAGGATACATATTATTATGTGGAACTTAATGTGAAGTTATAATCTATACATTCAAATGAAACAATTAAAACTGGAATAAATAATCATGAATTTTGTGAAAACTGTTTAGCTGACTTGATCAAGCTGTATTTTCAGACTGAGAACTAAGCCTGAATTGAAATTATGCCACACAGGTACAAATTTTCCATAGTTGTTAAGACCTAAAAAAATTGACCTGTATGGTCACAGCAGTTAATTTTATGGTCACATAAATTGGTTTGTCTTTCTTTTTTTCTTTTTTTTTTTTTTTTCAAAATTGTATTTGTATATTTGTCTGTTGATGTGTTTTTTTATTTTTTTATTTTTGTTATTTCATGCAAATATACATTTTGTCTTTGTTATGCAGACTATTGAAAGATTACAGAAGCTGGTGAGGTCACTGGATAGTGAGAGAGACTATTACAAAGAGCAAATTTCCCATTTGAAAGGTAAACCTCCATAAACAGTTTTTTTTTTTTTTTCTGTTTCGTCAGTACGTTAAAACCAAATAATATAAGTCTGATTCACTGCTGGATCAGTCATGCCATTGTATTGTAGTGAAAAGGATCATAGATCCAAATAGCTCTAAATTCTATAGTTGACAAACCAGTTTACCTGAGATCCTCTGTTTCATAATATGTCTTATTTGGGGTTTTAGTGCCAAGGTTCCTTTAGAGTATAATGCTAATTGAATATGAATTCTGCTGTGAACAGAATGATGCAAATGTAATCTTCAGTGGATTTAAATTAGTAGATTCATTGAAATACAGTTTGAATGAATTGATTGATGCAGTGATTTTTCTACCAATTGCTTCTGGAGTAGATGAAGCCAACACTGTTCATCTGCATTCTTTTTTTCATTTGTACTACAAAGTATTTGTCACATCAGCTGTATATCAGAATATCATGCTATAACAGATGTGTTTGTTGTGAACAGACTCACATGTTGAAACATTGTAATATTTCTATAGGAGAAGTAGAGTCTTTAACAGACAGGATGACCAGTCAGCTGGCTAAGGCAAACACAGAGCGACAGATTGCTAGTGTGAAAAGAGAGGTGATGAAAGAGATAGAAAAGGTGAAGACCATGTTACAAACTAACACACGAGATGCCAACAAAAGGTCACCTCTCTCACCACGACTTGATACTGAATTCTGGGCAGTGTGAGTAGCTTTGTATGCTGTGTACTGGAATAACTGTTGTTGTCCAGTTTTGTTCTTGGAGCTACCATGGCTGTCAGTCTTATATTACATCCTAGATGGTTCACGTTGATGTTGAGTTGAGTTCTCTATCAAATCACGCAAGCTTTGTTTCTCAGTGAATAGCTGCTGGAAACATTCTACTTAAAAATGATGTCATTTTTTTTATAATTTGAAAGTCTTATTTTTATAAAGTTGAAC
This sequence comes from Peronia verruculata, assembly GCA_038406235.1. Lineage (NCBI taxonomy): Eukaryota > Metazoa > Mollusca > Gastropoda > Systellommatophora > Onchidiidae > Peronia > Peronia verruculata. The sequence continues at coordinate 17,088 of JBCAUA010245258.1, read as the reverse complement.
CTACAGTTGATGCTCTTTTTAATGAATGCCTGGTTTTGTCATTGAGAAGGAATCTCAGCACAGAATGCTAGTAAAAGATATCTCTTTAAATATCCCATCAAAATTCATAGTTTATGAGTTCATTATACATTCTGAGGATTGTACGAAACTGAATTTCAGTATCTACTTAACTAGGAGTGAAATCTCAGCTTGATACATATCTGAACAAAAGAATTTGATAAAAATTCCTAATTCCTATGATTTTCTCCAGTTTATGTATTTTTGTCAATCATTTTATTAATGCATGGATTGCCATTGATATGTATCCGTTTGATTTTCACTAGGAAAGAGAACTTGACTGAAAACCTGGAGCAAGTGCGCTACGAATTAAGCCTCATGAATAAAAGAATAGGTAAGCATAGATGAAAAGTGTTGTTGCTTTTTTTTTTTTTTTGTCAGAGGACTTTCCTGTCCTCTCACTGTCAGTCTCATCCAAAACAAGCTTTCTGTCAATGTAATAATAAACTTTCAACAAATTTGTACATTTTGACAAATGCAGTGATGTACTACAATCCATTAAAGCACTTGCTAGAATGTTATTTCTTCTATTTATTATTCAGACATTCTGTTGTCATTTCTCTATAATGATACTAAAAATTCAGCTTTATTTCTTTATTGAAAAACTGGCAATATGGCAAAACATTTTTAAAAACTTTGCAGTATTATTGTATTTCTATAATGATTTGAAAGAAAATTTATCTTGATTAATGATGATGGAGGAGTACTTGATAGCTGAAAAGTTTTGTAATCAAAATCAAACCCAAAATCAGCATGTGCTTTAAAAGTTACATCTTATGACTTGTCTCACTGAGATCACATCTGTAAGTGTAAAAGAATATAGTGCTGGATGAGAGTGCCAAAGAGCAGATGACAAAAAAAAAAAAAAGTTAAATATGTTGAATTCATCTTTGCTGTTTTTAATAACTGGATCACTGCTAACCTCAAACCACGCTCAGTCCCACCCACTGTGCACAGGCCAACCCCAACCTATCCCCTTCATTCTCACAGGCAATCAGAAGAGTCGACTGTAAAACAACGTGATGAATTGTTACCTAGATAAGGAGATCATATGCCTGATTTGAGCAGTCATTGCTATGCCATCGCCAGTCATCACCTTTCAGCATTTATCACAAGATTCTGTGTTTTGATATGAAGCACTTGTGAGTGGTCAGAACAACAGATAAAAAAAGAGCAGGGAGTTGTTGGTGGTGGACAACTGTGGTATGTCTTCTCACATGTGAGACCATTTATTGGATGTATCTGATACTCTTGTTACTAATGTTAGCACTGAAGTGGTTAACATTGAAGACAAGGGAATAAGTAAAATAACACAAAGTAGCCCTCTGTTTTAAACAGATAATAAGAAGTTATCTTCTCTCTTGATTTATAAATTGCTTACATTTTTTGTCATCTTTATAGATAGAATGGAATCTCAAATAGCTTCACAGCCAACAGAGAGACTTGATTCTGACAGATTGAGTAGGGTAAGTTAATCTTTGTTCATTAATTTTGTTTTTCAAGTGCCTGTTTAATGGTATACTGTTTAGTGGCCAGAAATATCATTACTTATCCATGGAATGAAAATATATTGTTATATGAGTTAATTTGGACTCCTAATGTGTTTTTAAAAGCAGCAAGAAAAATTGAACATGTGCACTGCAGCAGATCTAACAAATAACATGAAACATAAAAAGTGTTGTATGCAGGCTTTATTCTGAAATTCTAACTCTGATAACTTCTTATATGTCTCTTTAAATTGAAATTGAAAAGTCAAACTTTTAAGATAGATCTTCAGTTCAAGTCATTGTTCCATTAGTGAGCTACAGTTCATGATTGAAAATTTTTAAAGTCTATAGGCAATGTCGCTTCTTTCAGAGCCACCATGTTACCTTGCCAAGGCAGCCGTTATACACTCCAACCTACAAAGGTCCAGAATATGTGAAGAGCTTAGATCTGCAGGAGCTGAGGTATGGAAAGCAACAGTGATTTTTTTCTTTTTAGGCTAATGTTAGAGTTTATGCACTGTTCTTGTTTTGTTGTTAACATTCGTTGATGAAAAATGCTCATCTTAGTTTGTTTGCTAAATTTCATACCATTCAGTTTTTTTTTTTCTTTTCTATGTAGGATGAGCATAAATTCCTTGAACAGTAAATTAGATGGTTTGGAGAAGAAGGTGGAAGGACCTCATACACAGTCATCCACGCTGTATTCCCCTCTGCTTGCGGGTGAGTATCCTTTGATTTCTGAGGATATGCTTTCCTTCATATCAATAATATTTAATAACCAGTTGATCAGTCTGTTTTTTTTTTTTTTTTCAATCTTTGAGTCTTCAAGGTCATTTGTTGAAATCTATGAATACTTGTAAGTTATAAATCATGATCACTTTATTGACCCATGCTCTATATTTATCTTGACTGTAACAGTCTTCTTAACTCACTCAATGTCAACCATTTTTCAGCTGATATTCCCTCACTGCCAACGGTTTTGATGGTATTTCTAAAAAAATCACTATGACTAAACTACAAAAGATACACTGATGAAATTTTCTGTGTTCATTGTTTATAAAATTACCTGTGTACTGCAGAAAACAGCTTTGTTTCATCTTTATTAGTTTCTTTATTACGAATTTTCAAAAAGGACCTAAATTTGGGTGCAGCCATTGTCACGCTTGCAAGTGACACGAGAAAAAAAATCACAGAAAAAAAACCTCTAATGCTAAAGAGCTACAACCTATCTCAAATTAAAGGGAAATGCCTAAGAAATCTAAAGGTGTAAACATTGTCCACACGGTAGCGTCCATTAAGTCAGAAAAAAAAATCAGAAGTTGCGATCGCCACTCTGGCGATATGGTCATTGAGACGTAGCGGGACCCGTCGTCGCCACGGTGGCGATAAAGACAATGAGTGAGTTAATTCACTGATGACGTTTCCCGTAACATAATGTGGGATGGTCTGGTGGTCAATTGAGATGTTTCCCACACCCTTTGTGGGAGCAACTTTACAACTTTTTGACATTGACCCATTACTTGCAAATGCCACAGGAAACGTCTCTTACCATACAGGCACTGTTAAGTTTCATACCAAGTTTACTAGTGGGGGGGGGGGGGAACAACAATAGTCAAACTGATCTGCTGAAGACAGTGGTGAGGAGGAAACCCCCCCCAAAAAACAGGAAAGTTTTCAAACTATCTAATGATTCTAATAATTCTGACGCTGACTTCTCAGACTCAAGAAACCCAAATTATGAACCCCTAGATCTAGCAAGCGAGAGTTGTGTGATACAAATCAAAGATGGTCTTACAATTCTTAAGTCTATATTTAGATCTATTAAGCCTGGGCGTAAAAAGGGTAAAGGCAAAGCACCAGCACCTTCCCTGCCTGGACCTAGCGCTTCCACATCTACAGAAACGTTTTTAATGCACAGCATACAGTGATGCATTGCTGCCCAACTATTGGACAACTCAGCTGCATTGGCCAATATTATCCCCAAATTCACAGAAAACCGGAAGTCTGACTCATTTTTAAAAGAATTATTAAAAACTAGCTATTTAATATAGCCTAATCCATTTCTGTTCCCTGTATCAGAATGTGCTGTTTTGGAACTGTCCTGTGCGTTAAAACAGTTGATGTGGGACTATGAAAAATATGTTTTCTTAATTTTTTAAATTTCTCGGAAAATGCTGGTCTTCAGTGTATCCCAACTGAAAACAAGCTCAGTCTTCAGTGAGGTAATGAGAGAATCATCTTTATTGCATAGGCACCAATTAAACATTTTCAAACAGAAGTAGCATTGAATTGATATCAGCAATATATTGGATGGGTCAGCATTATAAAGTCTAGTAGAGGTAGTGTCTTGTTTCTGTATTTATCTAGTAGTTACCCAAGCAGTGGAAATGAATAGAGAGAGGGTAATATTTCAGGAAAGGATGTCTTCCTCTCAAAAATCATTATCATGAAATGATGTGTTTGCTTCCATTTGCCAGGACAACTTTTGTCAATCAATTTGTAGTTTCATATGTTTGAATAGTCTAAAATTTTGAAAATGACCATCTTATCTATGTGGCAAACCATATATATATGTCGCGCAGTCAAAGTGAAACACACGTTGATATTTCACCATCTGGAATTTTTGGTATCATGTGAAAGCATATATTTCATAGCCCTTGAGGTGGTGGAAAAAGTTTTGAGCTAGGTTTATTCTAGCAGAGTTATTGCACTTTAAAGAGACAAGAACGGACACCTAACAATTTTCTTGGAATTTTGATCATTGCTATCTCTTTGGCTATGTATGTGAATGTATGTTGTATTTCATTTTGCACTCTTGCTTCAGTGTTTTGATATAGACCTAGCTATTGTTTCTGGAGTTCTGTGAAATCCACATTTCACTCAAGAAATTAAATTGAAATAAATTCACAGTTTCCACTCAGAGCTTTTACGGAACTGATATTTTTGTCAGGCCCAACAGAACTAGTGATACTGGATCTCTCAAATAATTCCACCTCCCACACACTTTACACAGTTTGGTCTGTCCACTTGAGTCCTCTGCCTCCTCAGCTATTCCCTCATAAGCAATCCAGTCAGGACTGAAGGCTATTGGTAGGTCTACAGGTGGATGTAATGTATGTGGAGATAGTGTTGGAATAAGCTGGGAAAGGAATGTAGGTTACAAGTGATTTGGCAGGAATGTCTAAACAGACATTATGCCAGGATCATCTGAGTGTATGTGCCAGGATGGTGGTGTACTGTCAGTGGAGGTGTCTGAATCATCAAGGAAGGTTTCCTGGTGTGTGTGTAGGTAGGATGGGTGGGGAGAGGGCGTTTTGACATTAACTGGGAATGGAATATTCTCAAGTGATACTTCCCACTGGCCAGTTTTAGAGAACTGTGACAATGACAGTTTTATTTTAATCACAGATAATGTGTATATGGTCGTGAGATTTCATTTGCTTGTTTTTGGTGTAATGTGTGCTTAGGAAAAAAAAAGGGGGGGGGGGGAGGAGGAATGACACAAAGAAGAGTGGAAATGGAAATTCTGGACTTTGAAAAGGTACATGTTTAGAGGCAGACAAGGGAAGTGGAGCTGGATCAGAAACAATGTACATCTCCGCTTTATTTTAAAATCTCTTATTACAGTGTCCATTGGTTTGGCCCAGCGGCTTCAGAATCAGAGCGCTGACCTGCAATGATGTTTCTATAGTGCTTGTAGTGGGGATTAGGGGGGTGGGGGTGGGGGGCTGTATAATTGTTATGAATTGACATAGGGGTGGGAACAGGATAGTCTGCCTTGCAGATGACAGAAAACATTATATACAGAAAAGCTGGAATTGATCAATGCTGGCTTTTTAAAACCTTCTTGACTAGGAAGTACACAAAGAGATGTTATTAATATTGTGCTAGACATAGTAAGATTATATGTGATAACTGGGGTTACTGGGTGGATCAAAACTTCATACACACTCATTACTATTATTTGCTTTCCAGCATTTTCAAGATAATACTGGAACTCCATAAGTATTTGTATGTTTAAGTAAATAGGAACAATAATCATTACCCTACAGTTTTTTGCATCAAATATCAGGACAGCATGCATAGTTGCATTGAGTCTTGTAAACTTTTAAATGTTTTGCCCTTGAAGTATTGTAAAGATGAACACATCTAGAGCTGGGACTCCTTTCCTTTGGCTCATACTGAAGTTGACAGTTGAAATTTTTGCCAAAGTACAAACTTCAATGTCATCTCAAATCAGAAAATGCTTTGGGAAATTGTGAAATTTTCGTTTATTGTAATGTGAATAATGAAGTCATTTTTGGTTTTTAATAGTCAAGCTTTTATTAATAAGTAGATTTTCAGAATAATGAATTAAAACCACATAATTAATGGATATTTGTAAGTCAATAAATTTTGCTTGGTCTGTGACACCACTTTTGCCAGCACCAGTCGATAACCAGTATCCTTTCCCACATCTGACATCTGCTGCCATAAAAGGTCAGAAGATGAGTCATTCTTGTGAATCATCTGACTTGAGAATTGTTGTCTCTGGAGTCATTGTTATAGAGCCATAGCTGGCCCACAGCTGTACCCACTTGTTCCTTTGTAACAGATATCAAAAATATTATATTTGTGGAAAAGTATACCTTGCAGAACTTGCGTGGGGAAAAATAACATAGGAAGGGTGGTGCAAGGCACTTAAATTATATTTAGTATTTACGGAAGGTCCTACAAGGATGATGCCATAGTATAGTAACAATGGTTTCCTCTTGCATTTCGGTATTTCATGTTTAATATTTTGCAATTTAACTTAAAATTTTATGTGTATCTTTGTGAGGCCAAAGAACAACAAGTCAACAAGCTCAGAGTGTCTGACTTTTTAGCCAATACCATCTTAGCATCCCAGCATACTTATATACCAAATATCTTCTGTTTCAACTTAGTCTTGTAAACAAAAGCACTGACCCTGGTCCTGGGATGACTAGATATAGATCTGCCAAACTAGCTTGTTGGAAAGTAGCATTTGTAGAAAGGAGCGCAGACTTTATCCAACTGATTTTTTAGTTTTTCTCAAATATTATAAAAGATGATAACTAAGTTTCTACCAGTATGTATCCATCAGGTATGTCGATTTTAGCAGTGCTATCATATTTACATAGCTGGCATCTGTTGTCTGAACCAAAGAGATTTATTGTGAACTTTGCAGTGATAGAAAACAATGCACGCAATTAAGAGAAGCAGTATGAATGGACATGAGAATTGGTTTCTTATTGCACAGATTGTATGTGAAAATTTAGTCATTTTGATATCCAAGGTAATTTCTAAATTCCATCAGAGATATATATAAAAAAAAAAAATCTAATATGGAGTTTTTGAAGCTAATCCCACATCAACTCAAGTGATGACTGAGTCATTACTCATCTGCCACACCCTGACTGAGTGGTCACTTCGGGTGATATGAGTTAAGTCGTGTTAAATGGTTATGTGATGGTTGATTTAGTCTATATTTGAAATCTTGAGCCTTTATCATCAACTTCTGCTCTCCAGATAACCTCCTTTTCTTCCTCCTTATTACATGTGTCCCTATTCCCCACTTTTATAGTTACACTGATCTCTCATTGTAGTCAAGTGAATGGTCAAACCTAGAAAAGAATAAAGCTAGGTAAGGGCAGTAGGTACGGTAAGGATAGTGTGTACAGAAAAGGTATGCCAGATATTTGTAGTGCTTGACCATTGACCATTGTGACCCAGACATAACTTGTGTTTACTTAAGCAGGTGATGCTATCAAGAAGTCTTTTTCTTCCCTGCCCCCTCTCCTCTACACAATATGTACTGACTAAACTCCACCCACACACTGCTTAAGTCAGCTCTAGGTTCTTCTTCAATAGCCAGTGTACACTTCTTATCAGGAGCTAGAGAAGTAGGTGAATAAAATGTGCACATTCTGCATACCCATGAGTATAGGATATTGCATTAGTATGTTTAATTCAAGAGTCTTCAATAACTGGTTGTCATGTTGAACTTAACGGTTCTCCTTCTTTCAGCAACAGTATTTGTACTTAGTCTTTTGTTGTCTGATGGCTGTGTCCCTTTTTTGTTTTCTACCCTGATGCAGGTGGACAAGTTTGATCAGCTTGTTTAGTGTTTCTACTGTTTTGACAAATACTTTAACAATGTCACTTTTCTAGGAGGAAAGAAACATGATGGCAATGAAAAATGTGTATATATCTTTTTAGTATGTCAGAATACCATGACAAAGGTACTGTACTGAAGTGGCATATTTATACCTTCTCAATTATCTCATCAATTATCCTACCTATGTGGTCATATAGCACTGTGGCAAACTGGTGGTCAGAATAAGTCAAAATACATGCATCCTTTTTATTTTTAGACTTGTTTGGTTTGTCCAAACACAGCTTGCAAAAGTAAATGAAGCCAGTATCATTGTTTATATGATTTCTGACAAGCATGGGCGCTTTACAATATAGAACACCTTCTGAAAGAACTTTACATCAATTGTGTGAAGATGAAGTCCTTTAGTACACAATATCTTAATCAACTCAATAAGTTAAATTGATATGCTTGGCTTGCATCAGTGCCAACTCGGAACTCCTGTGTAGTTATGGCTGGATGGATGCACTTTCAATGCTGTTCAGCTGGCTAGATTACCCCATTTGCTTATTTCACAAGCAAAGTATGGAAGCAGTGGAATGAATCAATGCAAATTGACTGTTTCGTTGCATGGGTACTCGATATTGGAAAATTTCACCTCTTTATGGTTATTGATTATTATTTGTGAATTGCTACCCAGAAATTTTCCTGTTTTTTATCAGATGTCTTTCATAAGTGAGGGTTGTGGATTAATTGTAATGTTTCTTAAAGAAAAATTTTGATTGTTATTGTTTATTTATCATGGGGGAGGGAGGGGGGGGGGCATGATTTATGGACAGAAGAATAATTTATCAACATATATATAGGATAGATGGCAAATTGTAGCTTGTGTATACAGATACAGTTTGTGGGACATCTCAACGAGTTGTAGTGGTCTGGTGTTGTAGTAACCCAAGAAGCTATGGAGAATAGCTTAACAAGCGAACAGTAATGTAAAATGTTGTCTCTGCCACTGAAAGTCTTGATAGGGAAATCTGAAACGTCTGCATGTATCTTTTTAGATTATCTCATATCAAAGACATTTGTATACCAGTCTGAACTAACAAAATGGCATATTTATAGCATGACAACATTGTGCAGAGGGTCAAGTCCATCATCATTAAAGCTTGTTTTCTATATCATCCTGATATTATAAACAACCTCTGTTAGGGAAGCTGCACTTTAGCATGATGACATACAGAGAGAGCTATGCACAGATTGTCTCAGTATACTTTTTTTTTATGCATGTAAAATCTCATGCAAGGGTGTGGAAGACTCTATTTAGTGTATACTCGTTGAATGACCTCTTTACTTCATTATCTCTTTAAGGATTCAATACTGTACTTTTGTATTATGTGTGTATCCATTTATAGGAGATACCGAGCAGTCCACTCCACATTGGTAAAACTTGTGCATGTAAACCCTTCTAGTTTTGGCCAGGTGATGAATACCCCATTTCTTTTCTATTGCACTTCTAGTAGTATCTTATCTGCCTTGTGCCATACACACACCCCCCCCCCCCCCCCCCCAACTTTGAGGCCACCACTCTCACCAGGGACAAAGACCTCACAAAGACCTCAATTAAGCCCACCACAACATTGACCCTATTTTTGCTCTGTTACACATGTAATGTTACTCAATACAGTTGGAGATAGGCTTGGTGGTTTCAGTCCATTTGTGGAATGTTTTTCCATCCAGTCACTGGTTATCTTAGTGCTTTGTGTAATGTTAATTTCCCAATAAGATCCGTTCAATCAAATCCATTGATTTTATTTTCGATGTTTCAGTAGCACATAGATGGTCAGTGGTAGATTCTTATAATCTTTTGCATGAACTCTCTTCGGTTTCAGATGAAATAGTAATATATGGTATGGGATATATAGTAGCCTAATTAAATAGTACTGAGGATTAAGGAAATCTTATCCTGAATATGTTTTTCAAGAAAGAGTCACAGATCTTTGACAAATGTAAATGTAACAGTGATACTTAAAAAATAGGAATGATTTCTAGAGAGATCTGAAATTCAGAGCTTCTGTAGGGACTAATACCATTTCATTTATATCCAAAGTAACCCTGGGGATTTCAAGGTCATAGATTATGAAGTGTGATATGGTTCATTGTAGTTTGTAGATATTTTCCCCATATCCCTACAACACCTGCCTCGAGTTGTCAAACAGTTACAGTGTGTACTGGGCACCAGCTTGATGATGAAATGTTTCAGTAAGCTGGGCCTTGGGCTTTTTGTCCCAGTTTGTCTTTTTCATAAGTTAAAATTGAATGTTTCACAATATTTCTCCAACCTATTCATTCCCACACACTGGGGTATGCACACATTCACAGTCATAGTCAAACACACTCATAAGCAAAGATTGCACCCTCTCAACATAGCAAATCTATTCTTACCAGTTTATCAGCTTGATATCTTGGTAGAAACAGAAATTGTTCAAAATTCATGAGGTTGCACTGTGAAAAAATTAATTTCATTTCCAAACATGGTCTTGTTTCTATATTTATACTGCTCTATAAACATAATTCCCCATCCTACCACTACAGTTTACTTTTATATCACCACAGTTGGTTTGATCCGGCAGTTTATCTTTGCTGTAATAAGTGCGGAGTGTAAAAAATTTACATTATGGAAGCTGCCTTCTACACTGTTAAATTTCAGCAAGGTGTGAACAGGCTGTTACCAGTTTGGGCTTTGAATTTATGTCATCAGGCTTTTGGGTGTGCTGATGACTTGAACCAGATGTGCTTGTTGCACGTAGGATGTATTTAGTTCATACATCAAGTTAAAGTTATCCACAGTTATATCTGCAACTCTTGAGCATCATTATGTTGATCATAGGTATTATCCTTTACCAAGATAGCACCTAATAATGAGAATTTTAACCCCACCTATTTTAGGCCAGACACTCTTACTGGTGGAGGTAAAACTGAATTTGTAGTTATGAAGCATATATGACAACAGTGACAGATATTTGAGTGAGAAATCTCCATCAACATACCAACTGCATTATTTTTAATTTAGCAACTACATACATCATTTTAGGAATTGAATAATGGTTGCATTGTTTCTACTGTCAGGAGGAGAGTACTGCCAAGAGCTTTGAATTCGCGAGTATATATTTGTGCATGGAAGAAGTATGATGCCATAAATTAAGTATCTGTTATTGCATTGCAGTGTTGCAAGTACTTCAACTACATTTTAATTTGATGCACTTGAATGTAATTTTGTGCTTTTGCAGTATGTTGTTTTAACAGCTTAATCTTTTCCTTTTTCACAAAGAGGGCAGTGCATCTTCAAGAGTTACAAAGGTGTTGGATGTAACAAATATGATAGCATGAGGCCATAGATACATGTAGTACGCTGCAAGAGTGTGTCATCTTTCATATTATGTATTGCAATGTTTTCTTTGCAGCAGAGTTGACTGTATTTTTTCTGTCTTTAGATGAAGAGAACTGCTTGTACCCACCTCTCTCTTTAAGTGTGGATGGGGCAAAAAATTAGCTTGTGATTGAGTGTTATAGTGATTGAGTGGTACAGCATCATCTATTTCAACAGACTATTTTTTTCCATTACGATGATTATATAATTGAATCTTCTGTAAGGTAGAAAGAACTGCAAGTTCATGTAGCACTATGTGTTTGTTGTACTCATCAAAAGTGAAATTATTGAGAGAAAATAATTGATACCACCATCTGTTATATCACTGTTGTATGTATACAACTGCTTTCTCATTGCATTTCTTTTATTTTGCAGTAGAGAATTTTGATATTCTTATTTGTTTATTCGTACACCCCCCCCCCCCCAACACACACACACACACATTATTATCAGGTCAGAGGAACTGGAAGCATAGGCTTTGATGGCATGAAATTGTCATTATGAGCTTTTTTACAAATAACAGAGAGTGCCTTTAATTTGACAGAATTGACAAATGATTCTTATCTGTCCTCAGATACAGTGACCTGGAAGAGGCACCTGAAAGTATTACAGTGAAGCACATCGATGTGGGAAATCTGCCACATTATTTAATAGGAATTCATGGTTAAAGGATGAATTAAGGCTTTAACTAACTGATGGACTTGTGAATGTGTAGCAGTGAATGGATGAACATTGATGCTATATCACTATGAGCTAGTGATTGGTGGATGTAAATACTGAATCACTGCTGCAAGCATTACAAAGCTGTCAGTCAAGTGGAGAAATATCCAGCACCTTCCAAAGGCTGAGGATCAAGTTAGAGATTGTTATCATGGCTACATCAGATGAAGAAGTGAAGCTGCGCATGTTGTCAGAGGAGGACAGGGAGAAATGTAAGCAACCTTGACATTATTATTGCTTTTACAGTGTTGTCTCTGCAATAATAACATGATCATTTTAACCCTTTATAGCCCTAAACATACCTAGAGGTAATGTGACATGGTGATCCACCAGGCTAAACCATTCCAGTATTCATTGTGAATAGTTTGAAACTATCCAGATTATGAAATTTTAAAAAAAATGTAAAACCTCTTATTTTTTTTAAAAGCATCTTTGCTTTTTTTTTTTTTTTCTTTCTTTCTTTCTTTATTTGTCTATTTATTTACTCATTTCTTTTTTTGTCAGCATACAGCTCAGATTATTGTTACTTTCATGCGCCATTACCTGCGTGGTATACTTGCATCAATGGCTAGATGATTTAAATTTAAATTTCAAGTGTCTCACTGCCACAGTCCTAAAGTTTCTGATTTTCAAATACGTGAACTTTTTAAAACTGTTGAAAGCCAAGCACTGAAACTGCTTCCGAGATCTTTATTTGTTGCTGAGCAAAAGGTGTATGAGCCTGTCGAAGGGTGCGATATTATAGTTGAATTTCTACTACTAAAGAATCTGGCCGTGAAACAGTGAATGAATTGTGATATAATTTTTGTGTTGGTGCGAGCAGGTTATATACACTGCTATGGCCTTCCTTTGTTTGATCAGGCATCTTTTAGTCATCACTCTTTCTCACGGAATAATTTCATTTTAATTCTTGCTTATTGGTTCATTGGGTGGGTTGTTTTTTTTTTTTCACTTTCTTCATTTTTGTTAGAATCTTTGAGTCTACCTTCTTCTGTCCTCTTTTTTTTTCTTTCTTTCAGGTGTATTTTCTATCATCATTTAAGATATTTTTGGCTAGAAATATTCCGTCATACAATTTTGAAAGAAAAGTGATATTTGTAACTGTAGGCCTAGTCTCATTGTTGTCCAAGACCTTTTTTCAATTTATTGTCATTGCAGTAACTTTTTTAAACAGAATTACTTACTAACATTATGTCAAGCATTATGAAACACTATATTGCAGCTTTCAGAGCAAGAAAGAAGAATTGGGATATAATCCCAAAATAATAATAATACTAATAAATAGCCCACATTTTGTGAAATTAAAATGCAGGTGCTCAGTAACGGCTCACAAAAGTTTATTTGTGGAAACAAAAAAACAAAAAAATTCTTTAGTGAGACAAAACTTGATTTCACAAATAGAGTAATACCTGTTTTTTTGATGTTTTGTGTGAAAAGGAAAATAAATTTAAAAAATATGGTAAGAAAGGAAAGAATTTGTGGATAGAAGAAAAAGCAGTTGCCATGGCCTTAAGCAGGCTATATTATACATGTAGTATAAAATCAATAGGTTTTTGACTATACTGTGTATATATACTGTACCTTCATTTTGGTTTACCAGTGTTTTTATTACATCAGTCTGCATAAAGAATTGGAATTTTTATTCTTTTTGTTTTTCCTCGTAAAGGTCTTTGTAATTCATGATTTTTAAAATTTTTTTTCATGTGCAATATGTGGAAATACCAGATGTGAATGGTCTTCACAAAGGCACTGAAATACATGTACATATATACTTAAAGCAATTGGTATTTATGGTGAAGAAGATATCTGTAGCACCAAATATAAAATGCTGTACACCTGCCCCAACTATTAAAAGCAGAGGAGTATGAAGGGCTTGCAAGCAAATGAATATGATATTTCCTGCTCTGTCATGTCGAATGGACTCTGTACTTGATAAAGTTGATATCAAAATTTGCACATTATGCAGGAAAATATTTGATTATCAGTGTTATAACCTTTTTTTTTTTTTTTTTGTCATTTTGACATAAGGATTGTCAAAGTAAAGTTGAGTTGCAGCTTTTGAGGTAGGCCTGGGCTTTTTTTTTTTTTTTTTAATTTCATTTTAGAGCTTTTCTGTTTTCCTGCCTATTTTGCTCCATCTCTGTTTGCACTCACCCTTCTCTCTCTCTCACTTTCTATCTCTCTTATCGTTTTTGTCCCATCCAATACTGCTTTTTTTTTTTTTTTGGCTTCATTTTATAGAATGCTTGAATCTTTTGATTATGCTAAAATGATGCGCCTTCTTTTAGCTTTTAAACTACAACAGAAGTGAAAGAACAAAAGTTTGTGCGTGCTTTGTTTTACGTAATTATATATTCCGTTAGATTTAGATCCTTTGGACCAGTTTCAACCTACTTTATCATTGACGTTATAGTAAAACTACCCATTATTCAACTGGGTAGTTAAATGAAAAGTAAACATTGTAAAAACATTTTGTTAGGGATTTAATATATATGGGGACCGTTATTTGTCTTGTTCTGTTTTTTTGTAGTGTTTCACTCAAGGCTGGGTTAAGGCCAGAGCGAGCTGGGTAGGAAATATTTTTCTTGACTTTTTACGCCTATTCCCTCTGTGATCTGCCAAAAATTCGTTGTACACATTCACAGCTGCCTTCTCTGATTTTATGGCATACATTATTTTAGCGTCGGCTTTATATAAACACGTTGATTCTTGAGAGGTGCCTTTGTTTCCGTTATCTTTGGCTACCTCTTTACTGGCGTTCTACATTTCCCTATAAAAGGTTATGTTTATGTTCTTTCGAAAAATGTTGAAGATTTTGTAAATGTGTTATGCACAGTGTGTCCGTCCAGATATAATTATGTTAGTTGTCCTTGCCTTGGGCTGTGTCCGCCTGTCCCCCGCCTGTCCCAAACTGTTGACGATCCCGGTAAGGCAAGGTGTGCAGCTGGGCGGAACGCTTGTGGGCCATTGGTATTTCTGGGGACCGAGAAATAAATATTCAAATACCTGTATGTAATATTGTGTATGAAGTAGATTAAAATACACTATGAAAAGGTAGCGGAGTTTTGAAGGTATCGCTTGTGCAAATCAGCTTTTTCTGACACGTTGGCAGAATCGCGATACCTGTTTGATTGTCACTTTCGAGTAGGAGAAAAATTGGACACAGTGTGCCGTTTTTGTAATTACTGTTGCTGTTGTCGACAACTAGATCTTTCAGATCACATTAGTGTCATCAGGATATGGATGTTTGCATGTCTATGTGAATTGTATGTCCTGTGTGCTTTTCTTTCGTTATCTGCATGATGCATTGGCATCTGCTATCAACGTTTGGACATCTTAATTTTATGCAGATGTCTTGAAGGTCGGAATCGAGACCACTAGCGGGTAACAAATAGGCCTACCTTACGTTAATACAAGCAAATACAAACGACATGCACTAACGTGATAGTCAGCTTAGGCGCACTGTTGTCGTCATCGTGGCCAATCTAGGACTGGGAGATTGTTATAAAAGTTCCTCATGAAGAAACAGTTTCATGTAGTAGATAAATGTATGTGTGTGTGTTGGGGGGGGGGGGGGAGATGACAAAACTAAGCTTCTTTTCTTTCCGAAACAGACCGTTTAATTAATGTAAAAAGTTTTTTTTCAGAGTATGGTATGTTGCAACAGAAGTCCAATTTTCAGAGTAAAATTTCATCGCCAACAAACATGGACGGCGAATACAACTGGTTTTATCTGTTCAACTGCCAAAGTTTTCATATTGGATTTTTGCATTAAATTTACTCTGAATTTGTGAAGTCACACGGGTACACTCGAGTATCCACGATGGTCACATGCCGAAACATTTCTCTATAGAATCTATCAAGGTAGCGACGAACAGAGATAAACACCTTCAGCTCTTGACTTCACAGTGAAAGGCTATGATATGATATGATTTGAGTCTCATCAAAGGTTAAAACAGCGAGTTCTCTCCACTATCACTGGACATGGGACTCAGCAATAATAGAACACAAGATGTCGGGGAAAACCCAACACGGAAGTACGTCCGGCGTTTCCCTGCGCCATTCATTCATTACCACAACTCACTATTACTGTTATTTGAAGGTCACCTCGGTTCCATAGGCTCACAGCCTGAGAGCTTTAGCCAAAAATTTCCCACAGTGTCGAACCAAGAAGTTAGGTAAACTTACGTGATCGCTGGAATTTCCCAGAATATTGGTGAATTCCATCGTATCGTTTTGAGCAGGGTATATTGTTTGTACATCTAGTGTGTTTTCTTTAAAACGTATTTTATGTCTTGACCAGTTCTCTGCGTTGTAACACATTCCTTCTCAGAGATTATCTGTTTTTTTGTTTATTTTGAAATATTTGAAACTAAGAAATAACAATGTCTGAAAGCACTGGCATGGTTGAATACTCATTGCTCTGGATACACATACAAGTGAATAAACAGTGGCTGGTAGTGGAACAAAAACTGTAGATTTTCTTGCTGGGACAATCAATATAAAAATGGTGTTTAAATTAATTTACAGCTTTTTTTTTTTTGCTTCTTTTTAGTGCTATTCTTTTCCAGAAGAGACTGAGATAACATAAGTCTGCCAGATTATAGCCGAGACTTAATTAATTTATAACTAATTGTTTGATCAGTGTTGTGGTTTTACTATTTTAGTTGGCTGATTGATAATTTTATTTTTATTTAAATTTTTATTTAGTAACACACTTAAAGAAAAAGAAATATAAACGGGATAAATAATAAAGTGACACCACAGAATAAAGTGATAAAAATTGCCCAAAATTGGCAACTCCCCAAAATGGTTTTATTGATAGCTGGCAAAATGGGGAATGCATGTTCACCTTCTGCCATCATAACTTATATTTCACATGAAGAAGGATCATATCATATGAAATGAGAGTTGTTTATTTATCAACGCTATCGCATTCTAGCCCTCCCCAACCACACATACGCACAGTTTTGCATACCTCTGGACTATTGAACAGGCATTGTTGAAAGGGAGCACTCACTTTTACTCTTTTTATTTCAAATGTTAGAAATAAATAAACAAACAAATAAAAACCATTAATCATCAATCACTGAATCAATCAATCAATCAACCAATCAATCAATCAGTTAATCAATCAAAATTTAAGAAAAAATATAACTGTGGGAAGAAAACATGATCAATTTTACTGTTCAAAGGAGTAATAACAAAGATAATAATAAAGATAATGTGTGGTGTCGTGGGCTAGCGGTTAGGCCGTCGACTCGGGATCTGAAGTTCCGGGTTCGAATCCTGACTGGTCCCGA
>JBCAUA010245147.1:0-20369 GCA_038406235.1 Peronia verruculata | reverse complement strand
TGTCAGGATTCGAACTCGGAACTTGAGACCCCAAGTCCGACAGCTCAAGCGCTAACAACCGATGCCACATGAACTCTCACACAACAACTGCCACACAACTCTCACACAACAACTGCCACACAACTACTGCCACACAACTCTCACACAACTACTGCCACACAACTCTCACACAGCAAGCACTGTGATATATATAAAAATAACAACAACAAGACTAGGAGGTGTTTTTTTTATTTTAGGGAAAACGCGTTGAGATAACCATCAGAAAGGAGGTTGAAAGACATATGTCTCGCAACCAGTCAAAATGAGACGTATGCTGATTTTTCATCATATGGACTTTTTGGTATCATGTGAAAGCTTATTTCATACCCCTTCAGGTGGTGAAAACAGTTTCGAGTTAACTCCATTCTAGCCAGAGATATTGCAGTTTAAAAAGGGAAAGTGGGACCTCTCAGCAGTGAATGGAATTCCAAGTAAATCGAGTTTTAATGAACGGTTGTACACATAAATCTACATGCCTACCTCATAAAAAAACCCAATTTTAATCACTTAATATGTATAAACCGAGGGTAAGACTAATACTGTCTTGTTTAGAAATGACCGCATTTTTGATTTTTGCAATAATAAAAAATTTGATATCTGACCCCCCCTCATCACATTCAAAGCCTGATTTCTCCGTTCTAGCCCAGCGACTTATGTCTCATTTTGACTGGCTGCGAGACATATAGAAAACGGAACAATAACAACAATAAGAGCAACAAAAGAGGCACCAGAGTAATTACAAAAAAAATTTAAAAAAAAAACATGATGGTGGGTCTGACAAGACAAGCTAGCAGTAGAAAGTGTAGCCATATACCTGTTGATTATGCAGAGAAGTGTTGTAGCCTCCTCGTCTGGTCCTCTCCTCACGGTCCCTGTCCAGGGAACCAGTTCCTCTCTCTCTCTCTTTATTCAGACTGCTATCCCTGAAATGTTCCCCTCTGCCTGCTTCTCTCTCCCTCTCTCCTTCCTTCCGTCCATCCATTGCCCTCTCTCCCTTCCCTGCCTCTCTCTCTCTGTGATCTCTCCGTACATCTCCTGGCCTCCCTCCATCTCTGCTCTCCAGTTTGCCATCTTTTAGCTCTCTTACATCTCTCCGCCGTTCTCTTGAGCCGTGGTGTTCATCTCTAACCAACCGCCCAGTCTGCGACAGATTCCGATGACCAGTGTCCCTGTCATCTTTTCTTTCTCTCTCTTTCGCTCTCCCTCGATCCAAACTACGACCTCCTGACCGTTTGGAGTCACCCTCCTTTGCTTTGCCTCTCACCCATGAGTCTGTAGCAGAAGAAGAAATATGGAATTTGATAACCATGCCATGGTTTTGTCTACCATCAAGTCCTACAGTGGCCTGATCAGCCTGGCAGTGCTGCTGAGGATCATCTATGAGGTATGAACTACAGCTGCCAAGGACAAAGATCAACCTCAAACACAAATGAACACTTCAAAATGACTGCTTTTATAGTAACCGAAAAAAGGTAACACAGCAGGAGGGGAAAACAAAAACAACATTCAATAAAACCATTTTGTTTTGCTTTCACACTGTGTTCAATTTTCTTCTAGTTTTTACTGACAAGTGCCATGTAAAATCCCTAACTGCTCTTGCCACCATTTAAGGGAAGGGGCGGCACCTCAGAAATCAAAAAATCGAATCCGGGTTTTACTGTTATTCAAACATTTTGACCATTTTTCTTAATGAATCTAGCTGTGGTTACGATTGAAAACAGTATCTATGGTCCAAACTGACCATCAGAGGTCAGCAGGGAGTCAAACACACTGAATTTCACAAAAATATGCTGCAAAAATCAGACTGCGGCGCCCATCACCGGCATCTCACATGGGTAAATTTAGCACTGTGACCTTTCTCTTCCATTTCCCTACACATCTGGCCTAGATTCCCAGTCCTGCGTCACTCTACACTGAGACCACAGAGATGTGTACACACAATAGTCTGACCTCGTTTCACGTGGAACATGCGCCCCTGCGTGATCAGCTCGACCTTTACCCCTTCAAGCTTGTTGTTCATGGGCTGAGTAAAAATACCGCAGTGCACTGGTCACCGGCTAGGATTCTGACTGGCTGAGAGAAGGTCAAGGGTAACAACACTTGCAGCCTGGGTCTGTTTACTTCACTCTTCATAGTAGCTTGGCATTTGTATAAGTTTTATTTTGAAGCACTTATTGCATCTATTTGGATTCTGAGTGAAATTGTGAAAGGCAAAGCTGTGCCTAAGAAATCTCAAAGGATCATTCTAAGGTCAATGGTGCATGAAAATTTGGTTTTGCTTCAGCTTTCACACAAAATTTTGAATACCAATTTCTCAATACGGTCCTTTTTTTCACTAAAAATCTACCTACACATTTATTTTCTAACATTTTTGCTTGAAATTTTGCATGCAACTTGTCATAACAATAACACACGCAATAGCAATTAGGATGTGTTCCATAGATTTGAAGATACACTGGCTGAAGTGCGAAAAAATCTGCAAATTATTACTTCCTCATTCAGGCAACATTGAAAATTTCGTTTAAAAAAAAGTTTTCCTCAAATGACAAAACTAATGAATACTTTTGTAGATCTTGATTCAAACAACCAGTGTATTTATTTTCAAAGTGATCCATTGAATTTTGACAGAGGAGATGCATTTTAAAATTTCACTATTCATTTGTATTGAAAATCCAAGATGGCGGCATTACCATGGCGACCAATGCTTTGAAATTTTTTTTCAAAATTTTTATTCTTCTAATTTGGCCATATCTGACATAGGCAAGATGCTCACAGTCAGTATTTCCCCCTGCGTTTTGAAAATGACCTCCTGGTGCCGCCCCTTCCCTTAAAAATGGATCTGTGGGACAACTCAGATACGAATACTTTATTTGTCTACAAGGAAAAACATTTTGACAGGTGCAGAAAATAACTGAAACAAAAATATATGAAGAACACACAGCACAAAGATATATTAACAATTTCCATATCATACCATATATACTTCCATACCTAAATAATCATAACACGTATCACACAGACACACACACACATAGCCACACACACATAAACACACAGCCACATACACATTCTTTCTTACATAGCCTACCAACATACCTATATATAACAAATATATATTCATACATATATATAACAGTATGGCATGAACAATGGGCAACCACTTCCATTTTCATCCATTTGTTCAGATTCTGCAAAATTCTTACTGATGATGGTACAAACAAATTTTTACATCTTTCTGTCCTAACTATTTTTGAAAGAAGCCCCTTGCTGCATTTTAAGTTTGAAAATACTCAGGATTTAATAGATGTTTCACATCTGAGATAATTTTAAGGCACATATCCTTATATATAGATCATCGATGCAGGGTAGTTGGATATTAATGAGTTTACTGGCTTTGTTGATTATTTTATTGAACTTTTTCTTGTCTGTGTTTGTGAAGCTTCCAAGCCAACGAGGATGACTCCAGACCACTATCACAGGCTACAGGCCAACCTGATTGAGTTCCTACCTGCACTGGCTTCTCTTTTCTTCTTCTCCACTCTCATATCCTTTCTCACTGCTGAGGCTATCGGTGATCTGGCTTTCTGTTGGCGAGATGAAGATCGCTCATGGGACTGTGATGTTTTCTTCACTCGATGCCGACCTCTGTCATCAGTAGATGATGAAGACGACGATGAAGAGGAAGATGAGGAGGAGTCTGATCTGCGATTCTCTCGTAGTTTCCTCTTCTTCTCCACAGACTTTGATTTCTTCCTGCTCCTCTCTCGGCTGCTTTCCTGCGCTGGAGCCTTTCTCTTCCTCACTGCACACAGACAAAACAAAATCCACATGGATGAGTCAACAATTTGGGCCTAATAAGCTGAAAGACAACAATCTATGAAATATCGCATTTCACAACACACCCTCAAAGATTACATTAAAGTATTCAGTCTGATGATGAAGAGGTTTACATGTTAGATTTCTAAACAAGGTTTGGCCTTTGCATGGACATAAAAATGATTTACTCCGTTACCAGTAACAACCACCAAGACAGCTTACACAGCAGGAGTTTTCGGGCATTGCTAATAACTATTCACACAACTATTTATGGGGAAATGTCCAAGTCTTCCACCCACCTGGACTCTCTGAGCTGTCACTGCTGGACGAGCTGACCATGGATCTGGAGCGCTGGTGCTTGCGCCCTGGTGAGTCTCGACTGGCTGACCATGACCGCTTGGAGGAGGTCACAGACCCTGGTCCTTTCTTCTGTTTGAGGACTTTTTTCAAGGGAGACAACAACTTTCTAGACTTGCCTGCCCCTGGCACTGGTGTGGCCCCTGCCTGAGCTTTCATGTGTTTCTTCTTCTTTTTCTTGCCTTTCCCACCTTTCAACTTTGGAGATGACAATGACGAGGATGACTGCTTGTCTGTGAGAAACAAAAATACAGAACCAAAAATAAAAGAAAGAAAGAAATAGAACAAATAAATAACCATGTATTTCAATTCTGCATGGTGACTGAGGCTCACTGTTAAATCTGAGGGCAAGACTTTGTACTGTCACAGGATTCGTATATCTGCACAAAAAATACAACGTCACCTCCTGGTCTACCAGTCACTACAGCTTCTAACTGGGTCACAGTTCACATGGAGAGAGGACTGATCCAGCCAGAACTTTGTGCTTAGGCTGAGGTAGGTTAGCTTTCCTCACTGCTTAGCTTAGACATTTATCACAATGAATGCTGTTTCTGGCACCCACAGGTTTTGCAACCAGGGCTGTGGTAAAAATCTTCAACTTTTAGTTTCACAAATCCCAACCAAGTGATCAAACCTAAGGCATGCGGTCCTTCTGGTGAAATGCACATGGGCAGACACACTTAGAGATCAACTGTTAGTACATAAAACTACCTCTCATTTATTTTACTCCTCACATTCTGATCTCACCAGAGACACGAACATCTGCAGATCGACAACAAAACTGAATGTCAAAGCTCACCATCCCCCGAACCCCCTCGGGCCACAGAGGTCGGAGACTCGGGGTCATACTGATCATGTTTGCCACCTTTAGCAGGCACAGCTTTCTTCTGTTTTCCCGCAGCCTCAGTCAGTGCCAACGATGCAATTTCATCTGCGTGCTTCTTCTCTTTCATCTTCTTCTTCCGCTTTTTGTGAGGAACTATTTCTTCATCCTCAGACTCGTGCCTAGTGGGTGGAAAAATGCAAGAGATTCTAGCCATAAATAGCGGACTTTCTGGAAAGTTGACAATAAATTTCTTTCTAACATAGATTTCTGTGATGTTTAGGACATACCTACTTATTCCACAAATTTTCATCACAGATAGTATTAAAACAAACTTCATCTAAGTCACTATGGCAAAAAAAAAAAAAGAAAAGTTATACTTATGTCTGTAAGTCCATATTTGTATGTCTACCACAACACAAATCACTCACTTTTCTCAGAAACCCTGGGCTGTTTTTTTTTCTGTTATATTATGTACAATTAGCAGTGTTTGTGTCCAGGACATACAAAATAATTATCAAAGCAAAAACTGCAGCAAAAAGAAAGAAAAAAATTCAGGCGCAGAACAATTTCAAACAGAAAAGGGAGAGATTCTCTCATCATCTCTCGGACTCCATCATCCTGAGCAAATCTTCACATGCAAGTTTCTCTCTCTCTCTCTCTCTTACTTACTTTCTCTTGCCGTCTTTGGCCTTTTCCATGGATTGCTCCTTGTCAAAAGCTGCCTTCTTGTGCTTCTTCTTCTCCTTCTTCTTCCTGCCACACAGACACACAAATGATGTCATCAATTAGCAAAGCCTGGGATTGACATGTCACACACAGCACATATCACATGACACTCCGCCAGCTTTAACTGGACAAATACACAGCAATTTCCCCCCACCTTTTTTTTTTCCTTCATACAATGAGCCAGTAATTTCTTACATGAAGCTCTGTATGGCTGAACATGATCAGATGATATCTGAGGAATTGGTTTACCTGGAAATTGACCATGCTAAAGATAATAGACGATACTAGTCCTACTTACATTTAGGAAAGAGGTACAAATGTAATTCAGACCCATCAATCATAAACCTCTAAAGCACAGCTGGAATTAATGCTCAGTTGAGATGGATTGCTGGAGATGAATACCAATAGCTACAAACACTCTATACAAACACTGGCTGACAATTTACGTTACCACTACATAGAGAAGAAAAAGATGACAAGCATCACCAAATCTGACGACTAGATAAGAAAGTCAGACAGACCAACATCTTCCACGTCCTTGCACACAACAGATGTGACAGTTCTCTCTGCACATTCATCTCCACTTACCCTTTCTCCTTCTTCTTCTTGTGTGACCTCTCGGGGCTGCTGTCTGAGCCAGAGGATTCCCACTGGAGAGAAAGACAGAAAACTTCCTCAGCAAAAACTTTTCTCTTGGGACTCATTTTTCTCTCTTTGTCTAACACTGGGTAACGAAATGTGACTGAAGATTATTCATCTACAGAAAGTGTTACGGGACCTACTTAGTGGTTATGTTACACAGAGTTATCTTTCTTGAGTTTGAGCTTCTGCCCTTTTTAGGAAATGTGTACCTTTTTATTATTGTTAGCAGTTACGTTAATAACCATTGTAGGTCCCAGGAAATGTTGTCAGTAGCCACATGTCATATCCATGTCCACGTCCATGTATGTCATTGTGTGATGTCAGCTGGATGTTGAATATTTGATGATATGGTGTTATTCATTTTTCGTTCACCAATGGGTTTTAGCATGTTAGAAGTATTAAATGGCAATTGTTTTGGTGTAATAAATAGGTCAAAAAGGTTGTGGACAGCTGAGATAACCACCACTACAGGAGGTTGAAAAGCTTATAAAAACCATAATAAATCGGTTGACACATTCAATAATATTTTTCCTGTGTGGTCGCTCTATGTTCGGCGAAAGCTAACCATTCCCAACATACGAGGACACAAGAAATAAATATGAAATCTTTTTTGGGAATTGTGGTGGATAAAGTTGATAAGGGCGGGGGGGGGGGGGTGGATGGGTGCCGGAAGATTAAGCGAAGATTGGGTTTAATTTGATAAGAATGCGTAAGAAATTGAGACCAAGAGTCTATATTTAACGGAAGAATACATTCAGGGTGAAGGAATAGATAGACAGAAGATAGTTGGTGCGATGTAGGGAAAGAAGGACGAGAAAATGAAGAAGGAAAAAAAAAAAAGGAGAGATGTCGGGCGAGAGGGAGAGATAGATATATATTTTTCAAAAAAGATAGACAGAAAGTGACTGACATGAGGAGGAAAGAGAAAAGGGCAAGCAAGATAGAGAGATGGAGAGAGACTGAGAAAGTCAAAAACAACATTGATAAAAAATGAAAAATAAGAGCGACCAAAGGTCAGGTAAAAGGGAAGAGAGGAGGGCACTGCAGGAGAAGGAGAGAGAGAGAGAGAGAGGAGGGGGTGAGTGGGATAAACAGATAGGAGAGTGGGAGCGGCAGGGATGGGGGGGGGGGCAGAGTAGGGGATGGAGAGAAAAAAATGGCACATAGATTCATCGGACACACATACAGATAACAGTATACTGTGTGCATGCACATACCTGAATGAAGTAAGAGTCCACTTACACACGGGGAAGGAGGAGGGGGCACTGCGAATGGGAGATCATTTCGCAGATTATCTGCCCTTTCCAAAGGAGGGACTTGAGTAAAGGGAGATCATTTTGACCAGGCTTTTACTTCTCCTTGCCAGATAAAAGAGGTGTTGAGCGAACAATGTATAGAAGAAAAAATTCTTTTACTGCTTGCCATTCAAAAGACCGATCGCCAAAAATGTCATAAAAATTATAACAATAAGGTGAAAACATTGTCTTTACATCATATTTTTAAAATTTTTCTTTTAATTTTTCATGGTGTATGGTTCAAGTAAAGGGCATAGAAGGTATTTTTTTCCTTCTTTACACTGCCTGTACAATTCCTCTTTTGTCTGGTAAAGGGAAGTAATAGGCCTGAGCGCAACGATCTCCCATTTGGAATGAAGGTAGCAGATAGTGTGATAGACATATAACACGCAGGTGTACAGACACACACATACACGCACATCGTGAGCTTAGTTCTCTGTTGCCCTAAGCCCATTTTTCTTATTTTGAGAAAATTTAGGTTTTGTGTTCAGCAACTGTTTTTGTACATAGGAGACAGGACAAAATTATTTTCAAAAATGTACTTGTTTGGGCAAGTGGTCGAAGAAATAACTACATAAGGATGGGCTATTTGGAGATAGATAAAAAAAAAAAAAAACTGAGCTCGGATCTACACGGTTATGATGTACTTATAAAAGACAGAGGACTCTAAGTTGAAGGATGATTAAGTTCAGAAGGAGAGGGAAAGAATAAACACTGCCATAACCTTACGAGCCTTTCACAGTTCCACATCTTGTTCAGAATATTATACCCCACCTGAATCTTTCACGTCCACCTGAAAAAAAAAAAAATGAGTGCGTTTAAGGCGTTGTGGGCGTTAGTTCATCTCTCACATCATGTCAAATTGCACCAATTTGTAAAAAGCGTCACCCACTTGATTCTGGGCGTTAAAATTGGCAAATCTTGGCTCAAAATGGGGCAATTTGACATGATGAGCGTATCGAGTAACCCAGTGGCCCTCCAGTTTTCATTATACTAGAAAAGAGATCCCACGGCATCTGTGGGAGATATTTAAAAATATCATTATATAGCCCAGCGACTTAAAGTATATGGCAAGCATGCGCACCTCGATGCTGATATTTTGCTTGATCACACTGAAAATTACTCATGAGAAAACATGTTTTGAACGCGTCAGACTACCGAACAGCACGATTCGGATCAAACACCCTAGGGAGTTTATTATTCAATTATTATCGCATGTGTAGAATAATGTCAAAGATAACCCTTTTTCGGGACGTAACAATGTCGTGTGTAAAAATTCAGATGGATCCATTCTTCAGTTTGCGAGTCCATAGATCTATTGTGGGTTTTCTTGCAGTTTTGTAGTACAGATTATGGATCACTAGGACAATCACAAATAAAGATGTAGCAGATGTATCCAACGCAAAAGATGGCTACATCAGCATCTCTAACTTTGATCTGAAAGATGTAACCAAAACAGAGATCCGTGAATTGAGAGAGAGAGAGAGAGGAAGAGAGAGAGAGAGAGAGAGAGAGAAAGGCCAATTCTGCGACCAGATCTCAGAAGATGTCAGAAAGACCGCCGACAAGGAGGCAGACATGTAATCAGGACAACAAAGATGGTGGACTGAGGATGGCAAGGGGGCAAAGAAATGGATGTGGTCCAGCAAGGAGAATCACCTGTACACCTCTCCCACTGGAGAAAACTGTTTTGGTAAATTCTGTTCTTACTAGTATCAAGAAGAACACTTACAAAATTAATGTTCATATTAAATTCATTCATCTGTTTTTCCCCCTTGGGGAATCATTCTGTTTTCTTATCATTTGTCTGTCCATTTGTTCAGTTAATTTATCAGGACACATTTAGTTCGTACTTGTCATGCATGTATCTCACGAATAGTCATTCCGTTGATATTTCAAAATATACAAAAAAATAAAATAAAATAAAACATTATACTGTCACGAACTTTGAATGTGAATGGGTGTTAGTTGTGACGTTGTAAGTGGTAATCAGGCGGTGAATACGGACGGGACGCAAATAGGAACGGAGAAATAAGAACAGGAATCCTCAACATCGAAAGGATGCAGAATTTATTACGGGTGCCTCGTAACAATACGAACTTCAGGGCAGCTGTCCAACTCCGATTCATACGGCACTCACTGCATTGCACTCCTTCCTCCGCTCCGGCTGAGCCCTTATATAGACGTCAGCGCGTATCGAACTCTCTGGATCTACCAGACCTCGATCCTATCAGATCACTACCACAACACATAAAACCGTGACGGAGTGCATACCTGACGTAGTTCACACACACACTTTCATGGGCCCAGTATATATGTACAATTACGATCGGCTAAACATCGCTCACAATAAACATTCGGGTGTACCCAACATGTATCATCATAATTCATTACATATAACTTGCTCTCTTTAAACAACCAAAGCTTGCATGAATATAATGTATTTTGCAATGTTTTAAAATAATCAAGAAAAATATATCACAAAGCGATGACTAAAACATAAAAATTACCAACCATTTATGGACACAATAGAATGTTTTGTTTGTTTGTTTGTTTCAAATAGGAAGTAGAAAAAGAGTGTGAAACGAACGATTAAATTGGATGAGCAACAGAGAAGCAAAAGAAATACAGATAGGCTGAAAGGAGGTTCACAGACGAAAGGCAGCTCAGTGGAAGAAAGGCGTTGATGGCCTCTCTGCCCTTATCTTCACAGATAGGAAGAAAATGGATTTTCAAGAGCTTCCACAGCTAATCAGGCTCATCAGCCAGATGAAGGAGAACTTTTTGCATGCAATGTGATCTTACAGTCTCCTCCCTCTTTTCTCTCTGTTTCTCTCTCGCTCTCCGTCTCTCGCTCTTTTGATCTCTCGATTCTCAGTGGCGTCCTCTTTCATCTTTTTTACTCGTTATTTTCCTCCTTCTCTCATTCCCTTCTCTCCTCTTCCTTCCATTAAACTCTGTGTGTGTGTGTGTGGTCCTTTCTATGTCTTAATTGCTTGTTTAACCCCTCATCTCTCTATCGTCCTCCCTCCCTCTCTCTCTCCCTCCCTCCCTCCCTCTAATCAGCATACCCTGCACACCAAATGATTTGTGCTATTCATAGTTATAACCTCTGCTTATTGAAAAATATTCAAGTGTCAAATTCCACCAATCTGATCTATGTAAGAATGTAATTATATTTCGTTGCGCATATGGTATACTGTCCTGTTTTATTATCAGAATGAAGTCAATTTAGACTATGTCGGATTCTAGGAGACACTCTGACTATTGGTTATTCACTATCACGTCTACCAGTTTCTTGGTGTAGATCCTCAGAGATATTTAGAGATCTAAGTAGTACATCTGTTGTAAATCTTTGCTTGTAACGTTGAAGTAAGGGAGATTCCAGTACCCTATCCTGAAATCAGGTAATATTGAAAGCTTTCAAGATTTCTGATTCAAGATGTCTGATTCTAGGAGACACTCTGATTGTTGGTTACTCACTATCACGTCTACCAGTTTCTTGGTGTAGATCCTCAGAGATATTTAGAGATCTAAGTAGTGCATCTGTTGTAAATCTTTGGTTGTAACGCTGAATGGAGATCCCAATACCCTATCCTGAAATCAGGTAATATTGAAAGCTTTCATTTACACTGGCGCAAGTTTTCTTAGAATATGGGTAGTTGTGATCATGACACCGGCATGTACACACACATACGCACATATATGTGCAGACTCGCGATTTAGACTGAAATATGAGAGAGTGCAATGTACAGCATATGAAGAGAAGGAAACAGTTAGTAGTATAAAAATCGTAGAACACAATATTATTTTTCATATAGATCTAGTCATTATTTATTTATTTATTTTACAAATGCTGAGACAGCCAATCTGCTGTCAAATTTTTTACGGATATCCTCCAGCTAATCTGAAAGCAATAAGGGAGATGTCAGGTAATATTTTGTTCCAGGTAATTTGTGCACGATCAAAAGACATGGACAGCTTATGGACAATTTAAAGTCCATCCAGTGCTCAGCTTCAGAACATTACCAATATATTTCTCACTCATAACTTTTGCTCATTAGTGCAAACTTCAGAGTAGATAGACGATAATCCGGACACTGAACCAAAGTCTAGCATTTCTGAAGAGGTCTATATCATAACATAACATATAATGACAATTTCATATTTTTGGTTCACGCTCAATGTCATATGAAATCATAAAGAGCATTTTTCTCTGCAGAATGGGCTCTAAACGCTTTACAGTCGATTATTACCCAGAGGACCAATGGAAACACTCAGGTGCGTTTTCAGCTTCATGGGAAATAGGCCTAAGTGATATTTATGTTACTCAAGAGGTGGTGTTAAATCTTGAGTGTGTTTTTACCGAATTCTAAATGTCATGTAAAACTCTATCCATATAACAATATTATTCTGAGGTGAGAATTCTTGGCAGCAACACTTATTTTTTTAGTCATAATAAATTCAAATTAAATCTTTAAAGTTCATATATTAATTTAAACAAGTAAAAACTGTTGATCACACAACTTTATTTTCTCGGCTCTTTTAAAATAACTCATAGATCTGAATATAAATGAAATAAAATCGCCTCGGGATAAGATTCTTTTTCAAAGAAAATATGAGCTACAGGTTATTCTCGTTCATTATCAACTCATCAGCATCCTTGCTATCTACATTTTTTGCCGTCAGCAAATGTATAAATAGCCAAATCAATAGAAAGATAGAAATGACAAAGAAACCTGGACATTTGAAAAGAATTTCTTGGCCGATTTCAAATCTCGTTAGCATAGACATTTCTATGAAATGTTCCGATATGGAACAAGGAGAGACACTAATTATAGATTCTCGTATAATTGCAATGGTTTAGAGACATGAATGTAAAGTGTTCCTTTGGCACCTGGATCGGCTGTTCGTGTCAAATTCAGTGTCAAAAGCTCTCTTTTCATTGGAAAAAAAAAATAGTTTCAAATTATTGTCATTTCTTTAGAGCCCATTAGTCTGTACTTTCTCATTGCTATTTGTGCATTTGTACACCTTGTTACAGAATTTGTCTAGCACGCATATTAGACAGTTTCTTTTTCTTGACATTCACAGTGACAGTCATTTGAGTTTGAAATCATCGAATGTTATAATGTCTTTGCTATGTAATCGTCTCCTTTCAGTTTTAGAAATTCTTATTCTATTTTATTTTATTAACTACCATTCGTTGCTGTTTATTATGGAACGTTTCGCACGAACTTTTATTTATAAAGCAATTGTTCTGAATGTTGTATTTTCCTTTACGTTTTTTTCCACAAAATAAATCTGTTTTTTTTTTTTTCTGCTCTTTTTTCCCCCTTATTTCTTTTCTGGTCTGTTAATTCTGTTTATTGCAACATAAGAACTCATTAATATGTGATGATGTTGTTGTTAGACATTTTAATTAAACCGACGTCAATCTAAAAGGGAAAAGACACAAATATTTAGAATATAAAAAAAGAGGTTGAAGAGATTGTAATTTTTACCTGAATCAAATGTCTGAGAAAGGCCGGCATCGTTAGGGCCTTAAATTTCGCATATCTAAGCATGAAAATCTATGGGTATGGAAGAAGACTAAAAAAAAAAAAGCATCTGTCGGATAAGGAGAAAATATTGCTGAAATGTTCCTACTGGCATTCGGGGTTGGGGAGGGGCGGGGAGGGGGGGGGGCAGGAAATAAAGCCCCCTATAGAAGATTTTCTTTTTGGCTATTAGAGGCAATCTAAAAATAGGAGTGAAATCTGGCACCCAACGACGTAACTATTTAACAATTTCAACCAGTTAAAAGAAAGAGAAAAAAAAAAAAAATGCTGAAGGTGCTTCTAGAAGCCTAGGGAGGGCGGAGTGGCGAATCCCTGCATAATTTATTTGTGTATTGTACATGACCCTGGACCGCTGAATTTCCATATAACCAACACATCTGTGGAATGGCTATGGTGATGATGTATTCAAAGGAACACCCTCAGTTTGTTTCCACAGTAAAAGAACAGGCCATTTTCGGATGTCACTCTTAGGCTCCTAGAGATGCGTTTTCAAAAGGTATCTACACCAAACGAACAAAAACGACTGACAACATACACAGCTTTTATAATCATGTGTAAATCAGAAGGTGTAAACCCCTAATTATGATAAAAACGTACTATTTTATTTCACTTTTTACTAAGAAAAATGAATCCCTCTCCTACACAATGAGCAAATCATTTTATTGGCATTTTCTTTCGTATATGGCAATATCCTATTTACATTTTACACGTTTTCTTTATTGCCCTTCTGAAGAGCTAACTGGAGGCGAAAGTTTGTTTAGCAATACCAGTTTATTCATTTAAAACCATATCAAGCTCTTCATGTTATTATTTGCTTCTTTGTATTTGATTAATTACCTGTAAGCAATAGTCTTATATTTAAAGAAGTTTTTTATATATTGATTATGGTGAGATGAGGAGAAGGAGGACGAAGCTATTTTTGCACTTATGAAGGACACTATCGCTTTACTCAAATAAACATCGACCTCTACAGATTGTTAATTGTTTGTTTAAGTACAAGATTAACATAGGTGCCGATACACAGTGCTTTCAAACTTTTTAAGACATTATTTTCTATAAATTATTAATGTTTTTGATCACAATAACGACAATCATGGTCATTCCATAGAATTGTTTTGAGATTTAAGACTGCTTGTCTGCCAGCAAATCATTAACGTAACTAAGGAATCAGCTGCTAACCAAATACACCGGGAGATACAACGATAATTATGATCATTTCTTTGATGGCAGTTCGGAAAATGCTCTGTCGACCTTAACTTCAACTTTCCGCATTATAGTATAACATGAAGACAAAATTGATTTAATTTTTCAATTAAAATTTTATTACTTAATAATAAAAATTCAAAATTGTTAAGTTAGTTGCCGGTTGGACAGTCTTTTTCTATTTTATAAAATGAAGACAAAATTAACATTACACGAGTGAAGGAGAGATAGTTGCAACCCTTCACAATCAGACCTTCGCATGTCTAACCTGAGGGTTTGACGTTGTGGCAAATCAATACCTTGCGAAAAACGAACAAACAAACTAACATACAAGTGTTCTGTCTAAACTGATCTATTTGGAGTGTCAATTCCACCCCCAATATCCAGTCTAATATCTGTTCCTTTATACAAATGCTCTGGTTTGTCCTCTGAATATAATAGCCCAATTTCACCAACACGCACTTAATGAAATGAAGGAACTAAATCTGTCATTTGGGAACAGGATAACATAAAAACTCATAACATTTACATTCATACTAGTGAAATCGAGAAGATTATCAAGGAAGATTCAGCCCATTTTAGTTGTTTACGCAGGTCCACATATTCCAAGATGGGGCAATTAAGTTTATTTGTTATCTCTCTCATTAAATTTTCCTGTAAAAAATTGTGCAAATACATGTTTTTACATGATGTACATTGAGACCTACCTCTTAATGACGGAAGTAAATAGAGTTAATTAGTGCAAATAATTACGATGTCAAGTATGTTGAGGGTTTCTCACCTTTCCGCTTTACGACACGCCCAATTCCCAGGTGTCCGCATCGGTTTTTCGTTTCTACCAATTTGTCTGTGTAGTCATTCTTTTTTTTTTAAAGGTGAAACTGTTTGAAAAATCTCGAATTATTTCCTTTCTTGTTTCCTTTTACCCCAGGATTCTGGTGAGTACGAGTCTTCAGTCCTTCAGTATCCTTGGCCTATTCAGTTTTTAGCACGGTCACATTGACTTGACTGCTTTACCTATTTTGTTTTACTTTCGTAACCAGACTTGGCCCTTACCAATCAACTTTTTCCCTGGGCCTGCAAGGGCAACACATGCACAGACATGGTATGGGCAGGAACATCCAGTAAGGCCCAGCAATACTCCTTGAGTTAGTTGGGTGTGAGCATGTGTGTGTCTGTGCCACGAAGTACGCGGCTGTTGGAAGGAAAGCCATCATCCTTCCGCCTCCCCCTGCCTGGATAGGTGACATTATTGTAATGTAACTATTTATACTCATGATTTTATTGACCTTTTTTTTTATATATATTTCTTAAAATTATTTTAATTTATTTTATTTCTTCATTTGTTTGTTTGTTTGTTTTTTGTTTCTGCTTTATTTTATATTATTATTATTATCACTATTTGTAAGTCCCTAGCAGCTAGGAGAAGGCGGACTGATTAAAAAAGAATTAAAGATGCACAATAAGGGCCCCACATTTTATTATTTGGCCAGGTGGTCAGAGAAAGGGGGCGGGGGGGGGGGTGATGCGGCTTTATGGATTCATAAACATGTTAAAAGTTTAATAAAGTGATGATACCGAGCAAGTTTTGGAAACCTTTTGGTCCTCTGTTGGGGTATTATATTCATTATCATAATCATTATTGGCCTTTTAATTACTAATTAGGGTCTGAGAGGTTTAAAGACTGTCTCCAAACTAACAATATTTGTTTTCTTTTCAAATCTAAGGATTTCTTGCATTCTTTACTGTAGCCACGACCTCAGGTATGTAAGTTCCTGCCAATGCCATTGCTCCTTGTGGATTCTATGTTAGGTTTCAGCTCATAAAGCAGAAAAAAGTTTGTGGCTTTTTATGGCCATCATTTTCTCCTCAGTTTGGTTCCGATTGCTTCCGAATTTGTTGTTTTTATTATGTTTACCTTGGTGACCCATGTTAGTTCAGCAGATTTTAGCACTTCGTCTAAGATAGTTGCCCTTGAAACTGACAACGATATCAGCAGAAACGTTTTCTCTTTGTTCACTATTGGTAATTGTGCTGTCAACTAAGTCAACTGAGGCCCTAAAATTGTGTAGATGAGTTATATTTTTTACTAAAGGCGTGGATCATTCTGTAAGGCCTTCCATTAATGGGGATTATGTAGAAAGTGAATATATATATTTATGCCCATGTGATAAACGGCGGTAGGGAGGAACGCCATTCTCCTCCCGCCACGACCCCCGTGGAATCAAGGTCATATTATGAATTCTTTTCTTTTCTTTTCTTTTTTTTTTTTTTTTCTTTTCTTTTCTTTTTTGGTTAAATTCTTTATTATTATCATTATTATTATAAATATAGTTTTTAAGAATTTATTACGAATGAAATTATGATAATGATTTATGATTATGATTATGCTCAGTTTTATTAATATTATAGTGTGTGTGTGTGTGTCTGTGTCTGTCTGTCTGTCTGTCTGTCTATCTATCTGCGTAATGTATTTGTAAATCATTATGCTTTTATCTCAGGAACGGCGAATCTACCACAAGGTGTCACCCAGCCTGACCGGCAGCCGAGATTGTATCCATCCAGTACCTGAAACGTTGTGAAAGTATGAAACAGAAAGAAAAATACATGATGTTTGCAAACACCTCATTATTAAAGGATACCTTATGCTCAAATGTAGCTTTCTTATCGGACTATGTGCTCGCAGATAGGGATACAAATGCTCGCGTTTCTGGTCTACGCTCGTCATCTGTAATCAAGGTAACGTCTGGCAACTTGTTGTTGAGGTCAACGATGAGATTACTTTGTTATGATTAGACTGGTTGTCTGACATGACTGCAAAGTGCACAGAGGATACAAGTAAAACATTCCTCTGCTTACAAATCGTGAACTCAGTTCTCTTTTGCCCTATCTCAATTTTTCTCATTTTGAGAAATTTGATGTGTTATGCTCAGCAACTGTTTTGCACATAGGAGATTGGACAAGAAATGATTTTCAAAATCTACCTGCTTGGGCAAATGATCAGTGAAATAATTACGTTACATGGTAGATTTACTATCCCTCTTTCTTGTGACATATATATCTCCAAATAGCACAAATGTGGAGATAGAGCAAAAAAGTACTGAGCTCGCCAAATATTGCCAACGGTAAATCACACACTAGATGTGATGTAATGTAGTTTTCTCAGAAAGTAGTAACTAGTGTTTAACGTGTTGGCCCCTAGCCCTTTTCATTGACTGATTACTATTGGTTTAGTTACAAGAGAAACCGTTTCAAACGTTCTGCTCTAAATCATTATAGAACTAACTAATAGCTTTTAAATTAAGAAAGAGCAACAAATAAACAAAACAAAGCTATCATAACAACACTAACACCAATTTATTAGAGCAGCTATCTGGATACTTGCCTTGGAACTGTTATTGATGTCAGGAATTTTACACTGAAAATTCAGCAGTATAACAGAAGTTCAGAGACGCTGGCAAGAAGAGTGTGAAATTCCTGGGTAATATTTGAATCCACTTCACACGTCCAGGAGAATTTTACTATATAACATACTTCACGTTCCAACAAGTTGTCAAGACAAAAGCTAAACTTGTGGAAGAGAAAAATGTAGATCTACACTATGCCAACTCCCGGTGGGGGAGGGGAGGCATACTATGTGTACTCCTCATGATTGTGTGCCAATTTTCAATGCGAAAAACACTGATCATAATCTTGGCACTTCCAACTTTGAGGAGTTATGTTAGCTTTTCTATCGCAACGTAAGCAAAATTGAAATGTAAACAGCTAGATATTGATGGTTCTGCTTACTTTGTGTTCGATAGAAGAACGTGGCATTGACATTAATATTGGCATTCTATCGCACTTTGATATTTTATTTCATTACACTGAATCCACTTGCTCAATGTATACATGTAAAACATTCCGCAGTTAGCATCTTTTTTTTTTTTTTTCTGAAACTTCATTTTTGTTTTTATCCATCATGCTTAGAGAGGGAGAGAGGGAGAGAGGGAGACAGACAGAGAGAGAGAGAGAGACGGAGAGAGAGAGAGAGACGGAGAGAAAGAGAAATCCCAGAACCAAAGCTTGATTTTCGAGAAACAAAAATTTTATGGAAAGAGATACAATAATATTGCCAAACGGTCTTACTATCGAAGTCGTGCTGCTTTCTCTTCCCAGGTAACTTTTCAAACTCTTTAGTGCATTTATTTAACTGTTACGGGCGCGGCATTGCGCAAACTCAAGATTTCCGAAATAATATATTGTATAATTTGCTGTCATTCGAAAAAAATCGACATCGAGCTTCCCCACCTAAGGAGCAGGGAGACTGTTGAGTCACTGTAAAAAAGGTAAGCTCTAATCTTTTCCACCCCCTAGGTAAGGTTCGAACTCATGACACTTGCATCAAGACACAAGGTCCAACCCCTCAATCACGCAGCCAGTCCATAATCTCTTGTTCTCCTTGTGCATGTCCTCGTAGATGTACAGCTTGAGGAACATGACAGTAATCCTACTCTTACATATAACATACAAACTGGAAACCCCGAATAGCACTGTTGTACATATCCCAGGTTGGGATGAAAAAATCATTTTACCATTAACATTCCAGACTGCTATCTTTGTTTGTTGTGATCATTGTTTGTTGTTACATTCGAAGTGTGGCATGGTATGGACAACAGCATTACATGAATGGTCAAGCTGGACCTGTCAGTCATTATATCCAGAACATAGTCAGTACTTGATGTTGTTCTTTGTGAAATTTCTTGTAACACCTTAGTGTGCAGCATTTGACAAGAAAAAAAAAAAGATCAACACCATGACGTACAATAAAACAAGTAACACTTTTTCTTCGATTCTGGAGTGATGGTTCTACAAATTTCTCAGGTAACAATGGACGTTTACCCAACAAACCGTCGTGAAAATTAGACCTAGTTACCCTCACTTAGGCTACGTAAAGTGCACTTCAAGTTCACGTGTTAAAGAAAGGTCTTCTCTACAACGTCTGAGTGAGTCAAGCCAGAACATTTAGCAGCGAATTGTGAACGAGGTGCATCGCTCATTAGTACATCTGTATCAAGAGTTGTGATTAGAGAGAAGGGGCCAGTGGAGGAGGGGGAGAGGAGGGGAGCGGGAAGAGCTTTCAATGGATGTGATGATGAGCGCTCCATGGGAGACCGTCATAACAAGTGCGTTTGAGTATGATATTTATAGACGCAGGTCTCTCAGAGGCAGGTACTGCTGCTCTATAGAATAGTTCTGCTGTATAGAGATAGCGGGGCACTGGGTCTTCTAGCAAGCTATACAAGACTAAATGCCCATTAATGATTTGTGCCTGCTAAGCATCCGCTTTTAGACCGAAATATTAATATTATTATACTTGGCCTAAGAATTTTAGTTCAAAACTCACTTAAATTGGTCTTTGTTTGTTTGATTCCACTTTGCTTTACTTGGGGAAATGTTAAGGATAAGGCGTCTAACCTGTCGTCGTAGATACTTTCAGTTTTATATCTCTTAATAAATAATGTGATATCTGCAGAGTCAAAAAATAAATGGCATGTAACAAAACCTTCCTGCAGACTGAAAGTATTTCTTTCTCTCGTTTCTCACGTTTCTCTCTCTCTCTGTCTCTCTGTCTCTCTCTCTCTCTCTCTTTCTCTCGCCATTCTATCTCATTGTCTTTCTCTTTCTCCACCTTCCCAATCTCTCCCTCTTATCATAACTGACATTAGACCATTTGAGAGTCAAAGTGTTATAACCAATGATGTTTGTAACATTGACTTTACGGTTTACATTTGGTCTTGCTTTCTCCTTCTCTCTCTCTCTCTCCCTCTCTCTCTCTCTTTCTGGTTGCTTTTCTCCGAGAAACATACCTATCCATATTCTACCTGCTCCCCCCCCCCACCTTTTTCTTCTGCATTATCCCTC
>JBCAUA010245037.1:0-20370 GCA_038406235.1 Peronia verruculata | reverse complement strand
TGTTGTGGTGGGGACAGGATTTGCGATCGGAGTCCATACTGCCTTGCTCTCATGTTTAATTCAAACATTACACATCTTTTACCTTTTTGAGAGGTAAAGATCGGAAAACACATTTTCCTCAACAGCCCTCCCAATAGAGCATATCAATATCATGATCTCATAAATAAATTAGCTTACTTAGCATTGTTTATTACTTAAAAACGCCGGAGTAAAGTCATGTAGTTTATGGTTTACGTTCGATATAAGATAGAAGCAATGCTGTATTTTATGGTGTAAAGGTGACACCCCCCCCCCCCCCCAAAAAAAAAAATTAATTAAATGCTCTTTTAATTACTGTTGATATAAGTATCAGTCTGGCGAAATAAAGAATAAAGAAGAGAAAATAATAATCGAAATGACATTGCAAATAGTGCTCCAGATGATGGGCACCCAAACACTTCCGGTGACGTCAATCAACGGTCCCATAATGCTGGAGACGATAATGTAATTGAAAGGCAGGAGAGCTCCGATAAGGGACGTTACTCTTCCAGCTCTGGTGTTTCGTACACGTTTGCCTTTGAACGACTGATCCTGATGACAGAAATAATGTAATGTACAGTACAGTAATGTAAATGTATTACATGGCATTGATTTATATTATAGGTCTATTATCATTTCATAACTACAATACCGAAAATGTGAAAATATATTTTCTAAGCTATTTCAGAGGTGGAATTCTGTTAATATTTGACCATATTCAGAGTTCATTATCATTATTTATTAAAGTTTTGATTTCTGCTCGTTTTGTTGTTAGGGGGCGAAGTGGCTCTGTAGTTTGGCGTATGCTCATGGAGAAAACAGGCCGGAATCGACTCGCGGGTCCTGCATCCCTCGGTGAATGGAAGGACACGGCGAAGATCGAAAACCCGCATCTTTTTTAGTGACGCGACGATCCCCTGGCTTCCTGTGGGTAGGGAAGCCCGACGTCTAACCTTCTCGGATAAGGGCGAATATACTTCGCACGTCTGTGTGTACTTCACGCATGTTAAAGAACCCATGGCAGTTCAAAATCGATGAGAGAATAGGTTGAGTGGGCGCTGTCCTGGCAAAATTTCCAAATTCCAAATTTCTAGCCCCAAATTTTCCCAGCAAAAATTGGCAGCTTCTGACAGCCGAGATAATCCTACTTTCTTAGGACTAAAAGGTTTTGGAAAACATATCAATTTTGTTACATATCAATATGTAAATAATAGAGGACTAGAAATAAAGGCGAGAAGGCTATCCCCTAAAATAGCCCTGAGAAGGACCATTGGTACAGTTAGAATAGAATAGATTTAAAGATAAATAACAGGGTAGATAGAAGGAAACTTCCCACTCAGAAGTAAAGAGCCGAATGAACCCCACGGCATAATATTGAGGATAGGGATAGGTAGCCGTGGAAGCCTACACCAGTTTTAGAATAGACAAGACGTTACGGCTTGTCTTATTACTGGGTCCATCACTGATTTGAAAAAAAAACAACAACAACAACAAAGAAAACTCTGCTGACTACTGACTCATAGACATTAATTTGATCCTTGCTATCTCATCGAAAATGTTCATAGAAATAACACTTTTGAAATAATCAATTTTAATGACATTTTTGATTTCGGGGACAGGTTTCGTCACCTAAGATATTGTTGGATAACTTTGTACGATAGATAACCATTCCCAGCAGGTGACATGAAATATAATGTATATGAGTAGAGAACCCACGGTCTTTGTGAGCTTTAGATATTGGCCAAATTGATATTGCCCTGCGAATCAAAATCTATGGCAAGATTGCCCACCTCGATGTTGGTATCTTGCGTGATTGAAATAAACGTTAATAATAATAATAATAATGATAATAATAATAATAGAAGACAAGATTTATAAAGCGCTTATCCCCGTAATTACAGGCTTTAAGCGCTTTGCAATCTATTATTACCCCGACAGACCCAAAGAAGGCACTTATAAACGTTCCCAGCTTCCTGGGAAGCATACAAGGCGGCTGTCTGTTAGGCGCTCAAATCCTCATCAGTCTAACAATATCAATCACTGTCTATAGTCGGGCACCCATTCAAACATTGGTGGAGTCTGGAACTGTGTGTAAATTGCCTTTCCCAAGGACAAAATGTTGGGACCTGTCAGGATTCGAACCTGAAACTTCAGATCCCGAGTCCGACGGCCTAACCGCTAGCCCACGACACCACTCATTACTCAAAGTAAGAAAACGTGTTTGTTGATGTGGAAGCTCTGCAGGAGGAAGTGGAAGAACAATAATATAATGCGTCGTTCTGTTGAACGTATAATTCTGATCAAACACCCTCACCGTTCAATTATTATCGCCTTTTTAGAATAGCATCATCATAAAATGATATTTTACGAATTTATGGAAGTAAAAACACAGATCTTTATGCAACACTTTTATACGTCAAAATTCAGATAGATGTATTTAGCAGTTTTCAAGTCCACAACCCTTTCATGGGTTTTGTTGTAGATTTATAGTATAAATTTAGATATGGTGACATTTCAAATAATGAAATAGAACTCTTTTTCCCAATTGATTAATTAATTAATTTATAAGTAGTCATTCTCACACTACTGAGATAATTTTGGTCTATGAGTGCTCCCTTGTTAAAGGCATTATTTGAGGACAGCAATCAGTCTGGTTCTCCTGCGTTTCCGAACAGATCTATTGACTACAGAGAGAGAGAGACCGACATGAAAGACGCAAAGAATCAATGGTTTTCCATCCCTTAACAGATTGTAAAATACAAGTACCTATACTTAAATATGAAACACTAAGTGGATTTTTGTTTTATCTGCATATACTTCTATTTCTTCGTAAAAGAAACAAACAAAATCTCGGAAGTAGTTTTCTTGGGGATGTTATTATTGCTTTGATGGATGAAGATTTTCAAAGCCTATATAGGTGGGATAAAAATAGGCCAACATTTACCAGCTCTGTTCAGCAGAACACGCAATGTAAGTTATAGTATAAGCTGGTGTCTGCTTCGACGCCATTTTGGGAGGTTTAGTGAGACTTTATTCAGATAACCCATTTCTTAGCTTTGACGCATTGCTGAAATTTGTCCAGCCCCACACCTCAACACACATTAAAGTAACACACTGATCCCGTCTGATACCTTTTTTTTCTGATACCTCTGTAATGAAGCCACACAGTTGAAACAAGCAAACAAAACAAACAGAAATAGACTGTCAATCAACTTTTGGACCCTCTGGTGAACAAAGAAAGACGTATATAGAACGTAACGTGGTAAGAAAACTCCTCGGGTGGAGCGAGACAGGTGACGGTCTTCAGAGGAAGAGTGGGTTCTTTCATCAGATGTTTCAGCCTTTAACTTCCTGACATCTTCTAGAACCCTGGCCACATCGGGGTCCGTCAACTACCTTTTTTTTTTTTCCTCAGGGATTCTGGTGGGATTTGAACCTGTGCCGTTTAAATTATAGTCCAGTGCTCTACCCACTACGCTTTTCGTGCCACTGGTTTTATGGCATAACTTATTCTACTTAAATCTATCGTCTGCATCAAGTGGTGTAGGGGATACATTGTTCCTTTTGCACCAGACCCAACAGGAAGAGTTCTCTGCTGCTGCTAGCTCACGCAGGGCACTTCTAATATTTCGGTCACTTAAGTTGAGCTTCCTCAGTAGAGAATATACTGTTGAACCAACATAGCTCCTTGCTCCCACTTCTACTGCGAACAACTAGCTCTCAAACAATGCGGAAGTATATGGACTACTATTTTTGTTCACATGTCACATAAGTGAACTCTGAGTTGGGTTATAGCACAATATTTACTCTGAAATTGCAGTTACGAAACTTGAAGCATATACATGCCTCTCACGACAAGCTGCCAGTTATTTTGGCATAACCAAATATGGGGCTACTGTTCTTTAGTTGTTACAAGGCAGTACCAGCACAACAGTGCCAGATAAATGAAGCCAAAATGAGTGAAACTCAGGCAAGGTAATCATGCATGTGCATGTGTTAAAATTACAAAAGGTGGTGTTAGATTGCAAGGTGCAAAATTCAAACAAGATGCTCTCGAACTTGTCAGAAATGTATAACATGATCATTTGAACTGTTTGGTACTAAGAAGAGAAACAGAGTAAGATTTCTCACTTTGTTTTGGAACTCATACGCAGAACAAAAACATGACTTCTGACTTTGTTCCACAGAATAAAATATGCCTTTTTACTTTATTTTTTTGACACATGTACAATTATTTTTTCACCAAATAACTCTTATCGAAAAGACGAAGTACCTGCTCTTGCTCTCATAAAGAAAGCAAAATGCAACTTCCTACTTCTTTTAGAGAGCACAGTAAGGCTTTCCATGTTGTTCTTGGACTTAGGCATGAGGTACAATGTTGACATTTTGCATTATTACTAGACCAGTGCTGAGAACCCTCATAACGCCTTAACCTAATTTCTTAACTTTTACAGCAATCCTATCTTCAGTCCATGAGTTATCTATGAAACTTGGATAATACAAAATTGCTGAAAGAAAATCAACAGTATATTAGAGATGGTAAACAATTACATTTCTGAATAATATCAAAATGTTTCTCTGAAACCTGATCTCTCCTTGATAAGAGCAAAAAAAAAAAAAAAAATGATTATAAATGGTGGAACAACAGATAAATAAAAGATGACAGTGTAGAAAGAAGGACAGAGAAGTCTGAGTGCATTTTAAATACAGTGCAGGCATGTCCCTGCACCCATTTTAAAACTTTTAGGTTACACAATGCATATTAATGTAGCAAAATTATTATAAAAATATGAAAAGATTTCATCAATAGATTTGTTCAGTTAGACAAACACCATACATATAACTGGGCTAGTAGAAGCTATTAATTCAGTGAATCCACTAAATGATTGTACATCTTTTGAAGTAAAGGTGTCTCTAGACTATTCTAGCTCAATATAAGACAACTATGAAAGCCAATGACATGGCAGACTAAAATACTAAATACATACTCAAGAAAAACCAATTTTGCATTCATGAACAAAACAAAGGTGGATTTCTAAAAAAAAACAAAAAGGGGCAGGGAGGATAGAGAGACTGAAAAGCCACCATGGAGATTTGCAA
Organism: Peronia verruculata; assembly: GCA_038406235.1. Taxonomy (NCBI): domain Eukaryota; kingdom Metazoa; phylum Mollusca; class Gastropoda; order Systellommatophora; family Onchidiidae; genus Peronia; species Peronia verruculata. The sequence continues at coordinate 15,252 of JBCAUA010245037.1, read as the reverse complement.
GTAGGGAAATGAAGAGTGGAAATGCCAATGGTCCCAAGTGATCAGACTAAAGTTTTTGGGAAAAGTCAAAAGTTTTGGGCCTTTTCTATTCTTCGTATTTTGGTATTGATGACATTCGACTTTGTTTGTGCCTTTATTGGTATTAGTTTTTGTTGTTTTTTTCTTTTTCCTCGGGCAATGATTTTTATTTTATCCTTTGCTTTGATCATAATTAAACTAGACTTGGGATTTATTTCGATACTACCTCTTTTTCTGAAGCAATGATGGAGTAGGTAGTGCAACGCTAGCCTTGTAAATATGGCACGGTGGATAACATATTCACAAAAAAACTATCTGGCTCGGTGCCATCTGCATTTCCACCCATCAAGTAATCACCCACCACCAGTACTAGATCTATCATCCAAGACAGCACCATTGTCTGACACATCAGCGCTGCCGTTGTGGTCCCCGTAGGAGGTGCTACCAGAGTGAATGTTCTGGGAATCTGGTTCCTCTGGTCTCGCTGGCCAATCCGCATGTGGCTGTTGTTGGCTCTCTTTAGCCATGTCGTCAGCATGATGTTGCTGCTGCTGTTGCAGCTGTTGTTGTTTTTGTTGTTGAGATGGTTGTTGTTGTTGTTGTAGTTGATCGTATGATGGATAGTGATAGCCTGGAGCAGTGGCATGACAGGGAGAGAGAGAAAGTTATACATGCAAAGTACGGAGAAGGGATAAAGAAACAGAGACATTATACAGGGACGTCAAACTGTTTTCACCAAAAGTCTCAAAATTTGAGTGGTGTTGCTTTAAAAAATTTAGTAAAAAACTGTGATTGGACAGTGGGTCCAGTCAAAGTCTATTCAATTGGTAAAAACCAGATTACATGTAGTCGATGATGACCAGAAAGACGGACAGGGATGTCAAAATGTTGTCACAAAAAAAGTTAGACACCCCCCCCCCTTGCCCCAAATCACCAGTTATGTAAGAGTGAAACACTGTTGAAAAATCTAGGTTTTTCATGCTAGTTCTCATTCTTTTGCGAGAAGTTTGCAAGTTTTCACAGGATCTTGGGATGGGACTATAAAAGCATAGATCTGCAATTGGTGGAAATCAGAAGAACTAGAAAGATCCCACTAGCAGGCCATCATCATATTTATCAAGTGTAGCTTGCCTAGATTTATTTTCTAGAGCTAGATCGTGAACAGCTGCCCTCTTACACTGGCCTGTCTATTTCTAAGATCATGGGCCCATTATCTGTTCTTGTCAGTACTCTAATATGCAGATTTTCCATCACAATCTCTCACGGGACCATGCGACTGCATGTTGTCGGATGTGAGGAATTAGCATTACGAACTCCGATCTCGATCTTCAAACCACTGCCAAACAAGTCCGACTATCGTGTCCAAAGTAAGAGGATAACTTTTGTACTTCCAGTTTCACTGTCACTGTGCAGGACTTGTATAACAAACTGTTTTAACACAGCAATTGCCTTGCGGGTTCAGCATAGTAAAGTCGGCAGGTAGTTGGCCAAAAGTAGGACAGTCGGCGATGACCAAGAAGTTGGAATTCTGGCTAAAGTTCGAAGTTTGACATCCCTGGTTGGATTTCCTACTAGAGTATGAAGTTTAACATCCCTAATTATACACAGAACTATGAAACAAAAAAAAACAAAAAAAACAGGTCAATTTCCATCATCTTGTTCATGGCATTAATATGTAAACAGAGAGAGCAAATAAAGACATTATACGCACAATTTTCCCAAAGAAAGTGAGTTGATTTCCGCTATGAGTATGTGCATAATGTTGTATCTTTCAATAACAATATCCCTTGGCTGAGTATAAACTATTGAGTAGTCCCACATAAGGTGAGTGCAGCCATTCATGACTGTCATAACAGTGACCCTCTTGGCTATTTCACAGAGCCTCACCAGCGAGCTTTGAAAATGATCAATTGCCTGCAAAGACCTCAAAATTTACCCAATCATTTTGATAGAAGGAAGAGGTCTTTGATGTGTTAGTCGTAACTGGCAAAAGAGAATTAAAAAAGAAAAAAAAAAAATTAGAAAAAAAAATAATAAATTACAACTGAGTGAATCCATGGTGCTCAGAATGCCATGCAGATTAGCTAAAATTGCAGGCAGCATTTGACTGCCTTATTAGTTGTTGTTTCATTTGGTTCTCTTGACCCCAGAACTGTTGGTAACCCAGGTTTTGATATCAGATTGATGTGTGATGTGCATGGTCACTGAGCTTGTTGCACTCAGTTTGTTGCATGTAGAAACTAACTGAAAGCAATACAGAAATTCATATCTACCATCAGCAAGCACTTCTTCACTTGTGATGATGTTTCTTGAGCCTGCCTCATTGTAATGCTTTCTGTCTTATTTTTATCTACGCCAATGAGAATGTCACTGTATCTTTGCATGTGTAATGTATCTTATTATGAGAATGCAAATTCCACCTGTGGGCACATAAAATTGATTTTATCTCTTCTAAACTTATCTTTCTGTAGAGAACAGGATTTGGTGATGTTAAAGATGAAAGAATGAGTTACAGGGTATTGGTGGAGGGGGAGAGGAAGGAGGGAGGGGGGATGGTGCAGTGTTGAGGAGGGAGGGATAAATTATGAAAGATTGTATAAAGAATTTTTAAAAATGGAACAGGGTGTAGCTGGATAGGTAGTCTGCTGGCAATTTTTCTTTTCTTTTTTTTTTTTCAAAAGTAAAAACAGGATTTTTTTTTTGTAACAAAGAACCGTCGGGATAACATGTGTGGCATGATAGCTCAGTGATTTGTGCTGCAGCCTTTGAAAGCAGAGGTTGGTGGTTCAAATAACTACGGTTGCATGTCGTATCCTTAGGAAAGATACTTAACACACAAATTTCCTCAGCCCACCCACCTGAAAAACGGGTACTTGACGTATATCGGGGGAAGTACAGTGACACTGCACTGTGGCGATGCAGTCAGAAATGGCCAAGCCAATTTCTCTTCTTGGGGGGTCAAGGGATGGTATTTTTACTTTAACTTTACTAGGGGTTTGAAAGACGTATATAGAATGCAACATAAGGTATAAAGAATTCAGTTTATTGTGAGGAGGGGGCAGAGGGGGGAAGGAGGTTGATGTGCTGTTTTGATGTCTGAGGAGATGATGGTGAGAAAGAAGACTGGTTGACATGACATATTATGTGGTGTGCTTGACTTGTGTGCCATGCTGGTACTGATCGTAGACTGGACAAATATATACAAGATGATGAACATCAATTCCCAGTGAGTGACCAGTATAGTATCATCTGTCTGTAGCAAATAAAGGTTGCTATATATGACTAAAAGAAACAAGAAAGGCACTCAACCACCTTAGCTTAGCTAGAAGAGCAGACCCATAATCAAAGCATGCATGAGAGATGAAGATATGATAAATGCTCTCATTTGTAAAAAGTTACCGACAAAACCAAGAGATAGAATTGCTCTAGTCTACAGCCAATCCCACAATGTATTTATGATACAAAAACCAGGGGATATTAACACATTTGTTGCTAATCTGGAGACATAATGTTTAATACTATCCTCATAAGTCAACACTGATCAGGCAAAAGCATGTTACCTGTAGACTTCAATCATTTAAAAAACAAAAATGGGGAGAGAGAAGGGCCGATATTTCTAAAGCCATTGAAAAATAAACCCAAAAGGGTAAAGGAGCCACATATTCAAAATGATTGAAGTTCCACAGCCTTCTAGATTATTTTTCCCACGTGCAAGAAAAGTGTTAATTTACCATGATAAATGACATGAACGTACATATGTGACCCATCAAGTAATTATCAAAATAAATCTTATTTCAAACATGTCCACTTCGTTACTAGCATCCAACAATCTCATACTCTAAGCAGCAGTCTCTCAGCAGTAGTCTGATTGTTATTGTCCCAGAAAGCGTAGAAAAAGGTTTTGTATTAAACTGAAGAAACTATTCCCCCCCAAAGAATGACTAAGTCTAAGGCCATCAGAAAAATAAGGACAATCAACACTCTATTTCCCTATTAAATTTAACATCTCTGAATATCAATATAAATTTAAGGTTACACAGTCTAACACCATGAAAGCAAAGGCTTTACATGTAGTATGAAAAGTTTCCACAAAGGTTTATTGCTAACTCCTTAACCCAATCGCTGGCTTCTTCAATAAGATGGCCTATGACATAGTCCGCTTGGGGGTAGGAATTCCCACATCTGCAACACTTTATCTCAGAGACACTTTGGCAGACCAAAAGGTTTTTGCTAAAATGTAGGCAGAAATTGACCAAATAAATGCAGGATTCTTCAAAATTATAACCTATATCTATTTTATTTATTTACTATACAAGAAAAGTTGTGATTTTCCTAGAGTTAAAGGACTACATTATGCTTATAAATACCTCACGTGTCAAATATATGAAGGCGAGAAAGGTGATGATTCCAGATTAAAAAGGATGTGTTCTACCTATAAAAAAGAGCTGTATGAGTCAAAGACTAGTCGGCTACTCACCATATTGTTGTTGTTGTTGCCACTGGCTGTAGTCATACTGCTGTTGCTCATACTGCTGTTGTTGCTGTTGCTGCCCATAGTCCCCCGCAGCCTGCTGTTGTAGCTGTTGGCTGTAGTCTCCTTGCTGGCTTAACTGTTGTTGTTGTTGTTGTTGTTGTTGCTGCTGAATGTCCATACCTGACACATCCATGCCCTGGGTTTGGCCCAGAACTGTCCCGCCCATCTCCTGGTTGCCATAGTAACCAGCTGTGTACTGCCCTCCTTGAGACTGGACCTGCCAATGAGAGGGCAGTACCTATAAACTATTGGTCAGTCTCACAGTCGCACCACTGATACTGTCAGGCCAAACATTTGATGTAATTCAATGACCAGACCATTGGTGGCAATGGTCAGATTGTATGATAGTCATACTGGATCAAACTTTATCACATCACAATCCAGTATAGCAGATCATTCAACCACTGACTTTACGTCAAACAGTCTTGCAGCCATACCACAAGTAACATGGTGGCAAATTTTTCTTCAAACGCTGGATCTTATATAAAAGGATCGTAAAGCAACACAGCAGATTTTTCAATTACTGACCAAAAGCTGGGTGATTTAATGGCAGGACTGTGAGTTTACTTTACTACTTATTCATCCAGATTATCCACATTTGTATGAATCAAAGTGAGTGAAGAACAGTTACTTATTGCCAGTATTACTTCTGTATCTTTTCATTCATATGGACACTATAAAAGTACATTAAGTATATGTTCTCACCGATAAATATTAACGCATGAGTAAATTTAAAGCTGGGCAACTGTGAGACACAAAGTGTGTAAAAGATCTAATGAAAATGTGAGGAAAACGAATGTTGTTTTTTTTAAAATGGATGCCTTTTTTTTTTTTTATAACAAGACATTTTTTCAAAGGTTTTCGCAAGGAGAGCATTGGTCTATGGGATGAAAACGATCTCATAGCATTTGGTTGAAATGAACTGGTATATTGATCATCTATAAGATGAGATGGTATGTTTTTGACCCATAAGATTAAAAAAAAAGTATGTTTATCACCAAAGAGACAAAACTGTGCATGCTCAAAACTCATGACTTTAGGTAAAAAAATGTAGGATTCAAAGAGCTCAATAATCTTCTTGTATGATGCCTGTTAAATGAAATCATTCTTGATACTTAATGCCAGCCTACTGACTAACCTGTTGACCATACATGTCCGTGCCGGGTAGGTTGGACATAGTGTTCATGTTGCTGCCGTCCCCGCCATAGCCATAGTTGTAGGCGGCCAGTTCACCACTCTCGCTACTAGTGCTTGTGCCAGGATAGCCCGCCGGGGTGGCTGCGCCAGAGACAGGCTGGATTGACCCATCCTGCGCACGCACAAAAACACATCAGTTTACAATCTCAAAGAATCTTTGTGGAAAATAAACCAAATATCCATCCCCATCTGTCCACTTGGTGCCTAACACAATGTGTATGGAAGAAATTTACCAGATAATATCCAGTACAATGTATAATATGGCAACTGAACACACCAGTTCACACCTAATTATGTTCACTTAATCACTGCTAACAAATGGATCTGAAACTTATCATACTCTATGATGGTAACTTCGATACATAACTGACTACAATCTTGTCTCACTAAGTGTGCAGGAGTATTTTGGGTATTTCTAAAGATGAATAATTTTTTATAATAAATTTAACTAGCAACATCTTCATGTTATGAAGTTTTCTAAACAGGGATTTTTCTCTGAGACCATGAAACACGTGCTCTTTGAAATTTATCTTACGAAATCTTGAACTGACAGAAGGAAAAGTTCCTGGCATGATAATGCAATAATCAAATATTACTTCTGATTTTCTGCAAGAGACTAAAATGTTGTATTACTGAATAATAAGTTTAATGATGAACTTTTATGTGCAGAGTTCTTAAAGCAAATTAAATTAGCCGGAATTTACTTGATGAACAGCGATTCTCTTGTAGCTCCTCTGAAATGCTTCAGTTGAATTAATCTGATAATCAGCAAAACACAATTTTCTCTGAGAAGTCCCCTTTTAACAATTGTTACACTGTGTAATACATCTTTCGCCCTCCTAGTAGAGGGTGACTCATAAAATGATTCATTTCATTTGGCCACGAAACAAATAATCCAGTATTGTAAGGAAAGGTGGAATAGAAACATATTTAAAGAGAAAGATGGATGGACAGAGGACCAATGCTCACATCATAAGCCAAGCAGAGCTTTTCCAGCTGTTGTATCCACTGTGGATCCTCAGCATCATCACTGGTATTTTGTCTCTGAGGGTCCGAGTACTTCAGCTTGCTGGCCAGCTGTTATGGAGAGATTGTAACATATGCATCAATTTCAATATTTCCAGGAACAGTTTCTAATTTTCAAAGATCACTATGTCAAAGATAATAACAGTGGTGTAAAAATTTTTTTGGCAATATACATGAAGTTTTACCAGAGTTATGGAGTTTGTTCGCAAAAAAATCTTAGCTGGAGCACTATCTCAAAGAAATCAAGATCTAAAGATTAAATAATTTCCATATGATATTTCTTGGAATCTCTTCCAAAACTCGGGGTCTTTTCACATATAATTTCAAGAGCTTTTCAAACATAAAACAATTTACTTTATTTCATGACTCACCTGAAACCTCTTCCCAAATTCAGGGACTTTCTGAGGCTAAATCATTTTGACCACATTTTTTTCAAAAGGAGAAATAATAATTTCAAGCACTTTGTCATACCATTTTTAAAAATTTAAAAACTTTTCGTGGGGAAGCATTGATGTTTAATAATTATTAAGCAGTCCCAGGTGTTGAGAAATACACAGATGTTCTGGAAAACTTAACATTTATAAAATGACAGTAGTGGCTACAGGCCAAAACTTTTGTTGAGGAGACAGTGGCTTTGGGAGGTGTGGACTTCTAGACCTTACCTGATTGACCAGTTTGACAAAAGGAGGCTGGAACCAGGTTGGGTAGAGCTGGATGTTGGAGGCAACAACTTCACAGTAATGCAGAGCCTGCCGAAATCAAATGTCAATGAGTCAATCAATTGTGGAGTCCATAACTATCTTACACTGTCTATCAGGGCATTGACTTGCATTTACATTATTTTACACTCACTTCTAAAATATAATGACAAAGCCACCAACCAGCAGCTGAATTGTTCAACTAATTAAAAAGAATTTTCAAATACAGATCAGAAATTATAATTATTTAACCATAAAGTGATGCTCTATCCAGGACATCATGTCTCATCTTTACTGAGTACAAGTGAAGCAAAGAAAGAATTATCTTTAGTCAATTGGTTCAAGAGCACTTTACCTGCTACAGGTTCAAGTACTAATCTGAGAAATTAGCATATTGCCACATTTCCACACCAACTGATGTATACGGTACATCATAAAATGTATCAATATATGGAGGGATCGGAAAAATGAAACATATCCAAAATTGCCAGATAGAGAAAAATGTCAATTTGTTCTCCAGTTAATGATAGTAATTTATCACTAAGTAATAGAATTTTCAGAAGACTCGCAGGAAGGATAAGTGTTGTATAGCATTATCACCATTCCCAGTATTTAAGGGGGTTACGAAAACTTTTCAAAAATAATGTTTGTTGTGTTTTGCCCTGAAATCCTTCATATGAATGAGGAGCACAATATTACTGATATCCTGGCCAAAAGATTTGACAGGGTCAAGAAGTACACATTGATACAATCAGCCAAATTAATCTACGAGCTCTCACTTCATGGATAAGTAAAAACAAAAAAGGCTTTGCATGGTAAATCAGGGCTATTTATTAGATTACCTCTGAAGCCATGCCATAGTCAGCCAGTCGGCAGGCATACATGTATTTGTACATCTGAAATACAAAAACAACAATCATTATCCACATTGTTAGTGTGCACATCTGAACCTTATATGCACCGCGTAAAGACTAATATTAAAATGTTGTTAGATCTATATAAGAAAATCTGACAATGAAATAATGATTAGTTGGGTGGCCATTTTCAAATTTAGTTTGGCATACAACGAAAGTAATACGACTTGTTTTCCTCAAATCTTTTGATCTGAATTAGTATTTGATTTAGAGGAACAGAATAAAAGAAAGAAAGAAAGAAAGAAAGAAAGAAAGAAAGAAAGAAAGAAAGAAGAAAGAAAGAAAGAAAGAAAGAAAGAAAGAAAGAAAGAAAGAAAGAAAGAAAGTTTTTTTTTTAAATTAAGGGAGAATAGAGCCAAAGAGCCAGGGAAAACAAAAAAAAAGAGGAGGAAAGAGAGAGAAACAGAGTAACTAGAGTAACTGGTGCCTGTGAGGGAGAGGAAGAATAAAAGATGGGTATCAGAGAGTCTTGAGTGACAGTTTAAGACTTCCACACACAGGATGCACTACAAACACAAAGAAAAGAGAAAGAATCAGCATGATGAACCACACCAATATGACAACAACATAGTGGTACATTACACACCTGGAAGTAAGGCAGGAAGAAGGAGGAGTTACCCAAAGACTGGGCGTATTCATACACCTCGGTGCACTGTATGGCTTCGTTGGTGGCAAACTCCTCCATTGGCAGACTGTAAATGAATAAGGTCAATCAACATGTCAGGCTTATTTATGATAAAAATTGAAAAGTTATACTTGATATTAAATTCACATAAAACAACATAAGTCTCATTGTGGGGAATAAACAATAACACATCATGGAGTTCAATAAAATTGGTGAAAAAAATAGATGGCGTGAATGCTGGTCCTGTGAGATAAACCCTCAACACTGTGATACTATGAATCAGTGTGTTTTGCTGATAGAAATGTCCGAATATATGTTTTTTTTTTTTTTTTCAAATTTTAAACGCTGCTAATATTCCAACACTTTTGTATTCAAAAGCAGTGATTGTCATTCTATACAATATGTTTGGTTGCACTTTTCTGTAGGTCTAAAATATCACAATTTGAGGAAAAATATATATTTATGAATTTAACCAAAGCTCAATATATTTTATGTAAGTGGCACTGAAATTTTTCACATTTAATAAGATTTACAGAGGAATGGGTCAAACTTTCAAATTGGTGGACACAACAACTTACTTATGGCTAGAACCAATCAGCACAATCTTGGAGGATTTCTTGGCATAGTTGCCAAAGTTGACCTGAGCCATCAGGTAGCAAAAGTGGCTGGCCTCCAAACATCCTTTGGAGGCTGAAACACAAAACCATACAGTCAACAACTCTGCTCACTGGACACTGATCTCTTATCCAACCAACACTGAGAGAGCATTTGGAACACTCTAAATCATTACATATGCAATGGATGCTTTGAGTTTTGTATCTTATTTTGAATGTCACTAACTTTTCATGATCAGACTGTTAAAATTTTCCTCAAGCATAAAGCTTAGCGTTCCTAGAAGTTTATGTGTTGCCCTCTATATAGACTCGTCACAAGGGGAAAGTTTTATTATTCAGTTAAATACATACCATTAGGGGTTGATATTTATCATGCATCTTAAAACATTTGAGTCCCTGAAGATGTTTCCTGATTATATGTGAGTTTTTTGAAACATAGATAGGGTACATAGATCTACTTCTGAGAAAGCAAGTGTACAGTACTCATCTTTCATTTGCCAAATATTCACCCTCAGTCAAGGTCGTCAGAGCAGTTTGAATATGTTAAAACTGGCTATGTAACAACCAGACCTTGTAAACTGAATCTAAATACACTGTGGGCGATATCCTGGTGGGAAAGTTTGTCTCCCATGACTCATGAACAGTAAATGGGAAACAAAAAAAGGTGGGCAGAAGAACAGATAGAATATAACTTTCTAGAATGAAAGAAGAAAACATTTGTGGAGACCCAGGAGCTGATCTTACAACCATGATGAATGGAGAAGATCAATGCACAAGTTGTCTGGAGATGCCCTGATGATTCGGCTGGAGTTAAAGGTTAAGAAGTCAACTACTGTTTGCTCAAAATATTAAGTCTCAACCTTTCATATCGTCGGCTGTACGACAGAGGTAAATAGGTGACAAGTCCTGTCTGGCAAAAAGGCAAATCTTTAATTTCTCTGCATGACAAAGGGGTGAATCAGTAAGATAATTTATTGACCGATTCACCCCTTTCTTACGCAGAGGAGGTAAAGGTTTGCCTTTTTTTTTTCATCGAATAGTAATTGCTACCTATTCACCTCTTTGTCATACAGCCAGCAATATGTCATGAGATTACATTACGGCATCTCATATCTAATGATCATAGGTTGATCATAATGGTTAGTGCTGATAAAGTAGTGACAAAGGTATCTTCTTGAAGAAGAAGGAACATTATAATGGCGATGCCATAGGCACACTATATAAACTGACCTAGTGTGTCTCCCAAGGTTGTGATGCTTTTCTTGTCCAGGTCATGCCGAGAGGTCTGATTGGACAGGATCATGGCTAGATGTGGTCTCCAGTCGCCCCAGCGCTCATCTACTACACACTATTGGAAAGACAAAGGAGTCTTAGCTCAGATTATTGTCAATGAAACAGACATATGAAAACAGTAATCACAACAAGATTGTGTATCCAGTTATCACAATAGCATGCTACTTAGCTTCATAATACACTCTGTTTTTCGTCCAGATAGTTTGCCAATAAGATCTACAAACTTCTGTCAGACTAAATATTCAGATTTTTACTTCGCACAGTATGGTCAGCTCTTTCACCAAGGTACCAATATTTACATAAATTTCTTAAAAATGAAAATTTCAAAAACAAAAAATGAAAAATCAAATGTAGCTACTTTGATACAAAACATTCATGGAAAAATATTCTTGACAAATGTGATGCTTGCAAAATAACTGAAGCTACAACTTAAGGTTCATGAAGGAATGAATCTACCAACGCAAAGCCTTATAGATTAATATGTCCCTGGCATAAATACTTCTCTGAATCTGAACTGACAGTGCATTATGAAATGAGATCACAAGACAGACACAGCACCAATGGATGGACCAATGGGTGAGTGAATTGTCAGACAGAAGGATGATTGAATAAGTACACATGAGAGAATGAGGAGAAAACTCACAGTGACAGCTGCTGGTTGACGGCCTGACATCTGTTGATACAGTGTCTGTAATGGATCATTCATTCTCATTGCGCTGTTAGCAAACCTGTAAAAAAAAAAAAAAAACAAACAATATCAAGAGTTTGTCATGGACATACACAGGTGGATATTGATGAAATGAGTAATGTGATGTATGACCACTTTCTGAAGTCAACTGAAAAGAAATTCTATAACTTATACTAGATTTTCTAGATTACAATCATGTTTCCGTAACCATTTACTGCTGAAAACCATGTAAGAGAAGACAATGGGAAACCTTTATTTCAAACATAACGAGTTTCCATAAATTTTTGCTTCACCAATTGCAGTGATAACATGCAAAAACCATGACAGTGCAAAACAGCAGCTTAGATGATTTAGGACAGTCCCACTTTACTACTATGCGAAATCCCCTGTTGAACCAAGAAATATGCAGGCTTGTCAATTTCTTTTCAAATTTGAATAAAGAAAAGTTTTAAAATTATTTTTTTGAAGTTTTTTTTTTCCTAAAAATTAAAAAAAAAAAAAGAAATTCAGAATCTCTTACCCCCACATCTCCTTCCCCCCAACACACACATACACACAATATGCTTATAACAGGATGCCAGACTGAAGTATTTGTGAAGAAAAAAAATCATAACAGTGAGAAAGTGATTTTCCTTTTTTACTAAGTAAGTCTGACATTCCTGAGTATGACCTATGACTGCTGTTATGCCTAAGGCTGCGAGTGTGGGTGGTGATGAGACCAACCTGATCATGACGCTGGCATGAGTTCTTGTGTCCATCTTGCTGGCCAGGAAGAGAGCGTGTCCCCACAGATGGTTCTTCATGGCACATTCCAGGGCATCCTGGGAAGGAAAAAAAAAAAAACAGCAAAGAACTCATTAATGGACTGGATATGAAGGCAGTAACAATGAAAACAATGTGCCAACACTTCAGATAACAATGCACAACATCATAACATTTCTAGTCAATATGTGTCTTTGAAATTATTTCTATTCCAAATGAAGTGAATATCTGTTGTTGTTTTTTTTTTTGTTTTTTTGTTGTTTTTTTCGTTTCTGTTGTGCTTTTCTAGATTTCTTTAACTTTCTTCCCTTTTCCTTTCTTTCTTCCTTTAATCTATTTCTTTTTTTTTTTACCTATGCCATTGTTGCTCCGTGGATATGTGTACTAGTGTGAGACAATTGACAAATACTTTTTATAGGAATCTTCTCAAATTGTGTTGCTAAAGGATGTTGTGTACTTAACTTTTTCATTAATTCTCCTCTACCAAAAACCAATACAGCCATGTCTCTGTGATACGACAGCAGCTGAGCCTGAATATAAATGAAATCTTCCTCATATAATAATGACAAACATACCTACATGCATATGACTAACCTAGTAATTTACACCTGTACACACCTTTTTGCGTCCATACAGCAACAAATGCCTGAATCGGTCTATCCACTTTTCTCTTTCCCTATCGTAACTACTGATGACAGTTCTGTCTGAAGTGACACGGACTGCTGGGGATTCGCGGGCACTGTTATCTTCGTTACTCTCTGGCACCATGTCCAGATTGTCGGGACTCTGGGAGATCTTCATGCCATGCAGGCTGTACTCATGGGTTGTGGGTTCGTGTCCTTCCAGGAGTAGGTCAGACAGATCTGTCCCAACCACAGACTGTGGAAACCAAAATATGACAAGACAAATGACTTATAGAAATCTGTTCAAAATGACTTTCCTTAACTTTTCATGACTTACTTTGGCAAAAACAGTAACTCTCAATTGTTTTTCAAAAATGAGTTCGGAGTATATAAATCTTTTCCGCATGCAAGGTAATAAAATTTTGTAGTTCTTATTCAAAAGTTGTCAGGAGCGTCTTCTTAAAAATTTACACCTACGAGACACCAATAAATAAGCAATGCTCCCCTCTTTGAAAAAAGGTCAGACACACAAATGCCCAAGCAACTTAATTGTACTTTTTCTTCTTAAAATTGTCCAGATAACATTGGACATGCTTCTACAGGACAGAGACGTAAGTGGTAAGTTACACAAAAACTGTGGCTTTAAAAAATATTTTGGGTTTTACACTGAACAAGTCTACTGTGACTTGACACATGACAACCATATAACGTAAACAAGAAAATAAATAAAACTAAACTAATTTAAAGATTAAATCACCAGTATATCTCTCACAACCTTGTCAGTGACATCTCATATAACAAATGAACATATTGTTCCACTGGGTGATAATCAAACAAAACATAAGTGACTATGTCATGACAAGATGTCATGAGTAGCTGTCAAATGACACACTGAGTCCACTGACCCCATTCTGTTTGATGAGCAGTTCCAGAAACTTCCAAATAAGCTGTGCCGACTCCCTGTCCACCATGTCTACGTCCTCCATGCAGGCCCGAGCCTTCTCCTGGCAGAACAGTAGGACATCCTTCTTGTGAGTGCTGGCACTGGGAGATAAAAACAGTTAAACACTTTAGATCTTATTGTAAAACTTCTCCATTTTGCACAGACAGACATCTTGTGAGTGTTGACATCAGCTTTTACAAACAGTGAAACACTCTAATGAGTCAGATCTTATTATAAAACTCCTAATCTTCCCACAAACAGGCAGACAGAAGACAGATCAACAGACAGAATGACAGACAGATAGTTAGATAGACAGACAAGACAGACAATCAGAGACAGACAGGCATTTTGTGGGAATTTGTATGGACTCAAAAAAAAAAAACAGAAAAAAATCTCATTTGGGTCCTATGGTACAACCTCTCCTAAAGGAGAAATTTTGTAGCTATAAACACCAAAGATACTAACAGTATAAATCCTCATTCAGTTTGGCTCTAATGCATAATATCTTTTCTTCACACTGACAAACAGTCCAGCCTGTCTGCTTCATTTTTGCATAATCTAACTTTCTCACAAGCTGCATAATATTTAGCTGATAAAATAAAGATCCTTCACATTTCATGATGGTGAGCATCCTTCATATGACCATTTCGTCAAGGGGCTAGCGGCTAGTCACTTGGCCCAAGTCAGACTTAGACCAAAAGTGAACTATCACATAGATAAATTCCCTTTTTCTTTCTTTATATGTCAGTCTTGAGTTCATTAAAATGCACCAGTAAACAAACTCACAATAGAAGTTTTGTCCTTTTGGCCTAACTCACAGTTGCCTGTTAACAGTTAATGTTTTTATTGAATATCTCAAAACTAGGAAAAATGACTTAGGCCAATTCGCTAGCCCATTGACGATTTAGTAATGGAACCAAAGGGCTGTCAGTCATAGTTGGTTAAGGTACCTTTGATCTCGTAAATTAATAAAAATGACTTTGATGTGAAACTTTACATTGATAGAACTGGAGGCTAATTTCCTCACATATATTACGAGCTATGATGTGTCATCTGCAATACTGTGTAGTGAACAGGATCAAGCTATGAGATATCCCACTAGGTTAAGCTAATCATTACAGTGTTGGGATGGTAGCTGAGTTTGTTTTTTTCTACACTGGATAAGCAATCAACTGCACAATTTCATTATGATTTAAGATGACAATTTCATTATGACTTAAATTGACATTTTCACTAAGACTTAACTCACTGAGCCCTAACCCCGACTATATCGGTATTCCCCGGCAACCGTTGAATCCTAACCCCGACTATATCGGT
>JBCAUA010244926.1:0-20372 GCA_038406235.1 Peronia verruculata | reverse complement strand
CCCCCCCCCCCCCCCCCACACACACACAAGGGAGAATAGAGTGTGTAAAGTGCTCACAACCCTACTAAAATGAATTGGTGTTGGGTCATGCAAAATTACATTAAAGGAGAAAAGGTTACCATTGGCTAAGAGGAAACAGGTCAGATTTTGTATCGATACTAAATTTGAAGGGTTTTAGCCAAGGCAAGGGTGCTTGTCTGGGCTATGAAATGAGGGGGTTTTGATAAAAAAAAAAATAATAATTATGCGCTTACCTCACTACACAGTAACGGCAATTTTAGGTTCTCACAACCAATTTTTGACCCCAAAATGCTTTCCGTACTTTCAGTTAGAGGTCAAAGAGTAAAAATATAGTTATAACGCAAAATCAACAATTTTAACCCTCAACGCTCCCGCCTAGCCATGCACTACTGTATTTATAGATGAATACAAGGGAAAACCTTTTCTTTTATAGCCTAATATGTCTTAAGACTATATGACATAAATCTGGTTCCAGATCTTATCATACACAGCAGATTATCTAAGTGAATGCTGCCTGTGGTAAAATTGAGTGCATTGGCAAGAATCTGACTGACTGAGCTTGAATTTACCACTTTTTACTTTGTTTCTATAAAACTGCTGTTGTAGCATTAAGAAAACCACTGTTGTATATTATGCGTATAGAGGAAACAGAAGGGGAGGGTATACAGTCCAGTCATTTTATGTGCATTAAATGTTTCTGCTGTCCGAGGAGGATAGCTGACTTGAGATGATTTCACTGAGTTTTAAAACATTCCTTTGTAATTCTTGAATTTGCTATATCATACATAGAAAGGACAAACAATGGCAGACCCTTCGTATGCCAGGCGCAGGCTAATTTGTATCACATTGATACTCGTGTACCGTACCAACAAGTGAAGATAAGAAACAGGAACGGTTTTAATTTTCGAGATAAACAATACGAGTCCACAAAAGCTGGCAGAAATTATCAAAACCATATGGGCTCAAATTAAAAGACAGGAATTTTTGGAGTCTAAATCATGTTAACTCCACTATACATGTAGATTTCTCAAAATTTCTGTGAAACAGCCAACTGGTGTGCCATGGGTAGGCCACAGCATTTGAGCATGTGATGAAAGTTAGCAGAATAGGCAAATAATCAGACTGTGTAAGTGGCATTTGGTGAGAAGTAAAGTGGTATTTTCTCTTACATTGTACATATGAATTAGTTATGTTGTTTGGTTTTGTAAACCAGTAAATATTACAAAACTTCAGTATGCACTATATAAGTTGTCAGATCCCAAAAATTGGGTTCAGCTATGAAAACCCATCAGAAATGAAATCAGAAATGAACAAAAAAAGAAAAATAGAATTTTTTCACTTTTGCTCGCAATGACAGATGCAACTTGTGTGGAGATTTGTCATATTCCTTCACTGTGTTATTTTGAATTAGAACTTAAGTTGTTCATAACTTGTCTTTGCACTTCCTCAGACCTTGTTCTCAAGATAAAGGAAAGCCCCTCATCTTCAAATGAAGCTTCTCTTGGCAGCACATCGCCTGCAACCATAAATTCAAGACCACAGACAAAGACCAAGAAAAACCTGTCTGATTCCTTTACCTTGTGTTCACACTCTACTGTCTCATCTGAATCACCCAAGGCAAAGTCAAAGGGATACAAGGCAAGCCATCAGAAAAGCAGAAGTCTTGGTTCACTGTCTGCAGATGATAAGAAGATCGCTAAATTAGCAGCGGGAGTTTATAGTGATATTAATAAAGCTTTCTTGTCCAGAACTGAAAAGGAAGTTCCGAAATCTTTGTCAGAGAGATCTTTGATGATGCTAAAAGAGGTGATATCAAGTGATTCTCTATCAGGAACAAGTGATTCTCTATCAGTTGATCAGCCAACTGAGAAACCAAGTAGATCGGCTACAAAGAGACGGGGCAGTAGTCAGTTCGATAGTGAAGATATCCCAACTACAGAGGGCCATCACGAACTTTCATCTTGTTCACTAACAAGCAACAGCATCAGTGAGACACCTAAGAAAAAGAAGAAAATAGTGGCTATCACACCTGTAGCTGAAGGTGATATTATAAACTTAAAAGATAGATTCAAAAGTTTACCCAAGGAAACAACACAAGCAAACAAAAAGAAGTTTAGATCAGCATCCTCATCTGGATCAGAGCCAGAATCCCCTAGTGAAAATATTTCCTTTGATGCTGATGACAAGGAAGATGAAACAACTCAGAAATTACCCCTTCCACCAAGTACAACCTCTGACAATAGTGGTATCAGGCCTCAGAATGTACTAAAAGTTTCACAAGATAGCTCTCTTATGCTGGATGATGCAGCTTTACAAGAAAATTCTTCCCTTGCGAGAGTGAGGAATACTTCACATGATGAGACCTGCTTTTCTTCAGAATCACCACCTGGTACAGACAGCAATAGTGAAAACTCATTAGGTAGCAAAAGTCCAGAAAGTACAGATTTACCTAAGCAAGCAAAAATCAGGAGGAGGTCTGCAATGAAAGCTCTGGATGTCATTAGAGCAGTTACTCAAAAACATCATAGACATGTCTCTGGAGAGGATGAGACTGGTTATGATGTTATGCTTAGAAATGATAAATCTTCCCCAAACAAGGGTGACCAAAAATTACCCATTGAAAATCCTCAAGAGCAATCATCACAATCTAGATTGCAAAGATCAAAATCAATAAGTTCAGTCGAGGGGACATCTTCCTCTCATGCAGGCTCTAGAAACCCACAAACAGGTCCAAAAGTAAAATCACTTCATAAATCTGAGTCTTTGAGGGATCATGTTGTGATAACTCCTCCTCCAGAGCTATACAGTTTTACTCCCTCAGGGCAAGTCATATTTTCTGATGTCATACTGAATGGTATTCGAGAACTGATGGAAAGACATTTCTCTCATGTCTACATTCTTGTTCAGCAGCAGTCCGAAGATTCATCTTCACCTGACAAATTACACAAAAAAGTGGCCTACAGAGCAGATCGCAGTAGTTCAGATGATTTTATGTTCACAAAGACCAATTTTCCACTTTCAAAAGGAGCAAGGAAAAAACATTCAGTGGGTGAAGCAACGCCTGAAATGACAGAGTTAAAAAATGTACATTTTGGAGGAAACGATGCCCCTGGTGGGCTCTGTGAGCCATCACATAGTCCTGGCCTAACTAGCCATGGTGGTGCAGAAGAACCAAATGTTGAAAGTGTAGCACCAAGTGACTCAGTATCTATGGCACAATCAAGAGACACTAGCCATGGGAACATAAATTTTTCTGGTGCCAGTAATAATGCATCAGACACCATTGATGTAGAAAGCTGTGACATTCCATTACCAGAAAGTGAAAATAACGCTTCTAGCATTGAGGAGGCAACTGATATGGCCAAACGAGATATAAATGAGTCACTAGACACATTAAGACAGACATCCTCTCCCAAAAAATCACCCCGCAAAACATCATCTCCTTCAAAAAAATCGTCAGAAAAATTATCACCAAAATTAATTGCTGCCTATTCCTTGAATACCGAATATGTGTCACATGGTCTACCACATTGCAGCACCAGCTCATCTGAAACTGAAAGTGAAAGGTCAAGAAAATCATTAGAACACAACCTGTTCAGCTGGGTCTCAGATGTTGCACCCACAGTCAGTGAAGATGAAGACATAAATACTTCTGGGTCTGAGATGCAAGACCCATTACGGCTAGAGATAGAAGAGGAAAATTCAAATATAAAAAGAAAAGCATCAAGAAAGAGAAACATTTCTACACTATCACCTAGAAAATCGAAGACCAAGCCAAGAAGATTGTTGTTTTCAAGTGTGGCTCATGGCACATCAGATGAGGAGGCTGGACATTCACCAGCTCCTGTACTTTCAATATCAGGCAGCACATTACAGGATGTAACAGACATTCATGATTTCCCCATCAGTTCACCACCAGTTGTTGTATTGAAAGGAAAAACCTGTGAGATGACATGCACTATTGACCCTGTAAAAAAAAGAAACACATCTCCAGTAAAATCAGACATATCTTCCTTGAAATCCACATCACAGTCATCACACCTTAGATCTACGGAGAAATCTCACAAAACATCTCCAGTGAAAGACTCATATTTTGCAGAGAACACACTAACTCTGCCAGATAAAGAGTCTGAAGTGTGCTCAGATTCAGTTCAGATACTTGCAGTGACAGAGGCACCACAACCTATTTCTTGCATGACATTGGTGGCAGTCCCCACCTTGTCATCATCACCAACAAAGTCAACTACGGTAAAGGCTACAGTATCATCTTGTTCACCCATCCCCAGCACAAGAAGCAATCCATCACCTCACCCTGGTACTGCCACAATTGGCCAAAGTCCACCAGGGCGGTTCATCATTTCAGCAGCCCCGCCCGTGACATGCTCTGGCATTGGTTCCACTTTGAGTAGATTTCGCACGCTGCTGACCAGCAGTATGTTTGGAGTACAGTCGGCTCCTAGTAAGTTCAGTATAATGAGGTATTTTGAGATTGGGTCAAATCACCAAAGAAACATTGCTCAGAAGCCTGCATATATATGCATGTATGTATGGACATCTCTGAATGCTCATAGTCAAGACTTGCACAGAACAGTTTATATATAATCATCGCTTTTTCACCCTGTATCAGGGTATAGGCCACGAACAACAGACTTCCACTTTTTCCTATCCTGGGCACTTCTCACTGCATCTTTTCACTTTAGCCCCTCCTCTCTTTAAGTCATCCTCCATGAGTCTTCTCCACGTTGTTCGTGGTCTACCCCTATTTCTCTGTCCCTGTGGGTTCCACTGAAGCACGTGCCTGGTGGTGCTGCTGCATGGCTTCCTAAGGGTATCTCCTATCCACCTCCATCTTCGTTGACCTATCTCTCTGTCTACTGGTTTCTGTCCTGTCCTGTCCTTTTCCAGAGAACTACGTTTCAAATGGTATCTGGCCATCTGATACCCAGGATCTTCCTCAAGCAGCCATTTATAAAACTTTGTAACTTGTTGGTCCAAGTCTGAGTTAAGCTCAAAGTTTCACTTCCATACAATAAGACTGACTTAACATTAGAGTTGAATAACCTAACTTTTGTTCTTGTAGAGATGGCACAATCCTTCTAGAACACAGCAGTTGCACTTGACATTTACAGAACATGTACACAACTCAGCAAGTGAGCAAAAATTTCAGTGTCATGTGACCAATCTCAAAATACCTCGTTTTTGTGCAACAAGGAGAAGAAATGAGTCTGATGTCACTGTGGGCACTCTTCAGGAAATCAGATATTTAAGTGACCATAGGATCTCAAGAGTTAACTTTTTTAATTTGAATATATGTCATTCATTATTCGCTTAGGCCTTCTGCCTCTAGTAGTGACTATCTCATAACAAGTGTCATAGCTTTATTTATTTATTTGTTGTTGTTTTTTTTGGCCAAAGTAAAACCACTCTCAATTCATTTTTCTTGATACTGTGAACTCTATAAATCATAAAAAAAATGTGAATCTCATACCATGAACTCTACATAGTATCACGAAAAATGTAACATCAGACAGCATTTCATTCAGTCATAATATAACTCTGTCTTTTTATTTCATCTGTCATCTACTCATATCTGCGTCTTTCTTTTTATTTTCATTCAGTCTTCATTTTTCTTGTCTACTGCACATTTTTGTTGCATTTCGGTAACTTGCACATCATCATTTTGTCATTCCTTTGACAATATAATATAATTTGGCCACATTGAGGCTTCATTGAGATTTTTAATGCATGGTTGTGAACATGACAAGGAGCTATTGAGAGCAAGATGATACTTATTTATTAAAAAAATTAGAGATATGAACCTTTTTCACTGTTATTATGCCTTATCCTATGAATCTTTTCACTTAATTTTTTTTTTTTTTTTTACCAGCTTTATCTTTCTTCATATCATGTTTTTCTAAGCAAACAAAAAAAAAAAAAGAGAGAGAGAGAGAGATCTTCAAAGTTCCAAATAGAGGAGTGGAAAGAGTTCTGAATTCTTGTTGATATTATAAAGTGTCACATGCACCAAGTGAAATTAATCCTATATATCAATTTTTTTTTTTTTTTTTAATGCATAATGTTTTCACTGTCAGTGGGAGGAGAAAATGTATGTTCCATACTTTAATGGCAAAGATTATTAGCTACTACTGTTATTGGGAGAGGTTTGTCTTCAAAGTTACTCCTGAGACTGAATGGTCAGTAAAATTCAGCTTTCTCAAGGAAGCTTCTTTGCCATCCAGCCCATTGACTGGATTGTGCGACATCTGTTTGTTTATATATCAAGATTTACAGTGCAGAAATATAAACCATATTTCCTTCTGATCTCTAGCACGTCGTTCATCAGCTGTGGTGGAATGTGCTAGCCAAGGCCAGCCCAACCCGTCTAGTCGTGAGAGCGTCAGTGTGCATAGACCAGGGAATGACAGCAACAATAGTGGTATGCCAAATTGGAAGCAGCCCTTACTTATTGCATATTTTATTCTATCATCATTTGAATTCTCCAATCAGCAATCAGGTCATAAGCATCTTTGAAGTCAGAGGTCTTATGTCATCATCAGAAAGAATTTCTTAGTCAAGTTGTAAGCATGCATAAATCAGAAATTTATTTCATTAGCTGAAAGAATTGTCAGAGTCTGCCCCAAGTTGTAAGCATGCATAATTTGGAAATCTTGTGTCATCATCTGAATGCTTTTCCAGGTTGTACAAATACCTTAGAAAATTAATTTTCATCAATTAGGAACATTACATAGTAATTTCCAGTCAGCCCTGGCTCACATGCAGGCATAAGTTACAAATTTAGTGTCATCATCTGAAAGAGCATTAATTATGAGTAATGTAGATTTATTCTTAGTCAACAGGCATGACTAGGATTTTTTTTTTTTTTTTCATCATTCTGGAAAGGGAAAGTATTTCAACGGTCATTCCCAGTCAGCCCCAGATTGTAGCTGGTATATGTTACAAAGATTATTTCAACTTTTGAAAGCCTCACAAATGAGACTGAATCATTCCCAGTCAACTCCAAGTCATAAGCATCCTCAAGTTACGGCCTTTTATTCCATCAACTTCACAAGCATGTCATACAGTCAGTCCCACTCAATCCTGCATTGTAAGCTTGGATAAGTTAAGGAAGTTTTATTTCATCATCTGAAAACTTTTTCAGTCATTCCCAGTTTTCTCCAAAGTAGTAAGTGTATATACATCAGAAATTGAATTCCACCATTTGAATGCCATATGCTTGCTTTTTTTTTTTTTTTCTTTTCTGATATTTGTACCAGCCAGTCAATCTCAAGATTAGAACAATAGAAACAACAGCAATTTGCTTGGATTTCATCTGCCCTTTGTACTGGACTCCTGACATTTCTATCTTGCCTCATGTTTCAAGTTCAAACCTCTGAACAAAAGCCTTAATAATGCACTTCTACAGAGACCTTCACTTCATTTTAGTAGAAACAATCATGATAAATGTTCTCTGTTTGTTTTAGCCTGTCACTAATATTGGTATTTCTGGAATTTGCTTTAAGTGAAGAAACCAAAACAGAGTAGAACACACTAATACATTCAGCCTTTTTACATAACATAGGTGCATGTGCTTATTACAAATCTACATAAAGCCAAGAGGCAAACCCTGACCACATATGTACTGTTGTGCTACAAGTGGACCTAGTCTAGCTAGCATCTCCATTAGGAAAACATGTCTGGTATCCATAGAGTCTATCTCTGCCTCAAAAGGAAATAGCCCCCTTTTTATATTATTATGAGTTTTTTTTACACTCAATACATTTTAGGATATCAAATTCTTACATATATTTTATCTAAAGAAATGCTATTTGAGACTGATGCTAGAAAATATTTTATGTATGAGCCTTGTTGTTTGTGGTTATTTCTATCTCAAAAAGTAATGTGGTCAGGATTTCACTTTTAACTACAGTTGCCCAACTGCGACACGAAATTGATGATGACAGTGTAACATCTACCAACCCATGTGGTGATGTTCCTTTGCGTCAGTGGACCTGTGCTGATGTTTCCAGGTGGCTGACATTTCACGGATTGGGCAGGTTTGCCTCTGAGTAAGTCAAAATTGTTGTTGATTCATTTCCCATCAAGCGCAGATTTCATCTTATTCTTTCGCCAGGACAGCCAGAAACCTTACATATTATACTGATATAGCTCAGAGTAATTCAGTGATGTCAAACTTCTTTTTAAGTAGGAAAATAGAGGCTGTCATGAACTTATTTATTGATCCTGACATTAAGTTAAATTGTCAGCTCTAGCTTCTGCATAGATTACCTGAGGTTTCCAAACTATTGCAAAGACAATGTATGGAAGCATTTGTTGTGAAACATTTTCCTATATTTTCCTGAGAGCAAAGGCCATCCCTGGTAATTATCATATGTGATTTTCCACTGAATGGCTATACCAAGTTAACTTATGCATGGGACTAAAAAGTTGCCAAGGCTGAGAATTTTCCACTCCATATGTTTGAATTCTGTTCAGATGAGAAGTACTTTGAGAGTTATTTGATTTGATTTTATGGATGTATTCCAGCATAATTTGGAACTCACATTAGACTTTCAGTTCAAACTGAAATTGGCAATTTTCACTTCTGTGTTTGGCACATGAATCATGTCACTATTTGCCACTCTTTCAATAACCCTATCCCAGATTTGCTGACATAGATGGCCCAAGCATGGTGGAGCTGGTGCACTGCTTTAATAAAGGCTCAGACCTTGTCCAGGAGTATCTGCGGGACCTGGGGTGTACCCTTGCAGAGAACTTGAAACTCTCGGCAATGCTTCGCACTTTGTCTAATCAGACAGGTTTGTAAAGAAGTGACTTCCCAGCAAATTGGCATCCACATGAGAGTTGTTATTTTTTACTTGTGGAATGTTACAGTTTTACTGCTGTTTTTAATGGCATTGCTGATGTATTTTGTCATGTATTGATATTAGTTTGTGTGAAGTAAATGTGAAGTATGACATGATCACTTATTTCTATCATTAGCCAAATTATTTCCAAAGGCCCATTTACACAGTTCTCATTTTGTTTTCTAAACTCCTTAGAACCAGCCCCAGTTTTGGCATTGATGTTTCAACATTTCTAATTTAGAAAAAAAATTTAGAAATGAACACTTTCTTTTTCCAGTATTCTAGCCTAATTTGTATTTAGATCTGGAACCCACATGAGCGTTTTGACTGGTCTAATTTGATTCTACTTTAAAATTTGATTCTAATTTAAAAGTGGAATGGGATTTTGCTGTTTTAATTTTTTAGGCAACCTAGCGGATTAGAATATGCTCTATTTATGTGTTACATTACATTCTAGAAATAATTTGCTTGTGTATTCCCCTTTTCTCTGGAGCAGCATATAACAAACAGTTTGCATTTCATCTGTTGTGTGTCTATGTAGCATCAACTGGTACATGAAGTTCAGTTTGCAGTATGGAGTTATTTTTTTCTATTATTATTAGCACATAGACATGTACTTCTAAAAACAATGATAAAAACAAGAAGTTGATTGGATCCACCGCCAGTCTCTTTCTCCAAGGATAGAAGGCCCAGAATTATTATTATTTTGTTTTAGACAACTGAAAGAGGGCTGACATAATATGCAAAAAGAATTGAAAATCATTATTTTTATATGAGACTTAGAATTATTTACATTGTATTCCATGTCTGCAAAATAAACTTTAGAAAAAATTCATATTTCACTCACCATTGGTATTCACTGATGAAAGTGAAGGGGAGATGGGGATAATAATAATAATAATACACAATTTGGGTGTAATGGACATTATTGAAAATTTATTTATTAAAAAATAACATATGGTGATCATGTTAAGTTTGCAGGTCATAAGCCTAGCTATCACATCATCTTCATCTGTACACATTAGGTCTAGCTCTAGATTTAGATCTTCTGATGGTCAAGTCACAAGTACTATATAGATGGCCCTAACTGACGACCAGTGTGACCATACCTTCTCATCTGAATGAAATTACTTTCTTTTTGTAATTATTGTAAGATTTATCTTCATGTTAAGATAGATAATAGTTCTAATAAATTACTATTTCCACGAGAAAACAGTATAAACCTCCATATTTTTGTTTCTTAGATGCTATAAACATAAATCTGGTTGAATCAGGTGATAGCACAATAGTGCGGCCTAGACTGAGCTAACCCGTTGAAATGAGATGGCCATTTTTAGATCTGAAATCAGAAAGAGATACTGCAGGCAGATTTTGTCAAAAGACTTTAATTAGAATCTTAATCTTACTGAAACATTAAGACAGGAGATGATAAAAATTAGAATACCATCAACTTATTAATTAGAACCAGGATTTAGAATTGATTTAAGAACTGTGTAAACAGACCTTGAGGAATCTAAAATGCTGCCTACACTCTGCCACAAGTGTTTCAAAATTTACATTTTAAATTCTTTTTATAAAGATATAGAACTATTGTGATACTGTATGAGGCACTAGCATCTCTTTTGAGAATATATTTAATTTTATTTTTCTGTGTGTGTTATTTTGTCTTTTTTTCAAGAGCATTCCATGGGATGCCTGAGAAAAAAAAACAAAAAAACAACAACCTGAAAACTACTTACTGATTCTTGAAAAATTGATAATGCTTGTTTTCAGTTGGAATATTTTCATGATTGACTTATCAGTTGTAAATTCTATAAAGTCTGTAGTTGACTGGAAGTGGTAAAGACTGAATCTCAACTTCCTCTTTTTTTTTCTTTTTTTTCTCAGATTTCTGAATGATAAGGCTCAAAAGAAAAACAAAAAATACGAGTGTAAACAGCAAGAAATGTTCACTGGTCTATTTACACATCACTCCTCAGACTCATAGATCTTTTGGAGGTTTTCAGACATAAGACATCTCAAAAACTGTATAATCTGGTATTGTCTATTTATCCATCTTCAACACCATTGTGAACAATAGGAGCTTCACAAAATGCCACCCATAGGTCACCCTTCTTTGTATAAATTGTCAAATTTATAGTATGTTGTGCCAGATATAGTAGCTGAACATGTCTGGAGATAAGTGTAAAGCAGCATAATTATCATTTTTGTTTGAGGTCATCATGTTGTATTGTACGGTTAATATGCAGTGCTGGACCTAATTTATGTAGAATGCATTCTTTTATGTTACTGCCAGCTTTTGATGTACACTAGATTTGATGAAGCATTCTAGGAAACAATGTATTTGTTCTCATTTTTTAATTATCTGGTGTAAGACTTCCTGAAAGATCATAGTTTTTACTTTATTTTCTCTGGAATCTTTTCTTTATAGAAAATTGTAATCAGGAGAAAGCAATATGGATACCATAACTAAAAAAAGTCCTTCTTGTGTTTATTTTACCGGCTGTTTCTTTAATCAGAAACAAAGAATTATAAGCAGCTTTATCACTCATGAGTAATATAACCATCCACTGAAGGTTCTCTTTTCATGACCTCTGGTATACTCGAGGTTTCCAGCCAGTATTAATAAACATATGGAGTATTTCCCTCAAGTATTGATCTTTCATTGATGACAATAGCCTGATGAATGTTAATTGTGCTTAACAGGGAATGTCATATTTGTCTGTCTCTGTTTTAGTTTAAGGGAAGGAGGAATCCTGGGAGTCATTTTTGAAACCACTAGGGGGAGATCATTTTAACCATCACCATTCCACAAATGACGTAATAATTGAAAAACAAACTCGTGAGGGTGCTTGATCCGGATTGTGCATTCGATAGTATGATGCATTCAAAACACATTTTCTTTGAGTAATATTTAGTGTAATCAACCAAAATACCAGCATCGAAGTGCACATGCTTTGATGTACACTTTAAGTCGCAGGGCTATATATTTTAAAAAACTCCCACGGAGGCCTTGGGTTCTCTTCTAGTCTTTACTTTAGATAGGATTTTATATTTTTCAACCAGTTTGCATAAAATTTTGCATACATACTTTTCAGTTCAATAACTAAAATGGTCAAACCAGATTTTTTTATAATTGGCTTAGTTTTTTGTTGTTTTTATTTCCTGCGGATTCTTAAAATCAGTTTTTAAGGAAATCACAGATTTTCCAAAAATTTGACCCCAAAATCTTAAATTTCTGAAAAATTTAGAATGTTATCAAAAATCCCTTATGAGAATTTATTTATATGGCTTTGTTCTGTATTCATGCCAAATTTCATGGCAGTTACTCCAGAAATTAAAAAAAAATAATAATAATGAAAAATAGATCGCATGTTTGTGCTAAAAAATGTCATTTTAAGAAAAATGCATTTAGTTTTATCCACTGGGAAATGAGTTGTAAGGAGCTTTTGACTGGGCTTTCACCCCAAACATGTTTGCTTCATGTATACTACAGTTACTTCCATGACTTTTACTACTTTGAGTGGCCACAGTTCCACACTTGGCCCCCTTCAGTTGCCTGGCACAAACACACCGATTTCAGGAACCTTAAGAACTTGGAATTGGCTCTTATAAAAATATATCAGACATTCTTCTCAAAATTCTTATTTTTGTCTCTGTTTTGTTATCTTTTCACAACACAAAAAAAAAAAAAAAGGTACTTATGCACTGCCTATTATGTTTGTAAATTTTGAAAGAAAAGAAAATGTTAGTCATGAAAAAAGGGTAGAACGTGAAATTTCACAACATTGCATTTTCAAAAATTTGTACAAAAAAAAAATTTAATGCTTTTGGGCATGAAAACACGTAGCATTTTAGAGACTATACCAAACAATAAATTCACAAAGTTTCATCAAGTTTCAGTGATATTTGATGGATGAGATAGATTTCAAAGGTATCCATTTTGGAGCAGCCAAAATCCTAAATGGCAGCATGCCATGGCAGCTGTTCAGGCCAATTAGATTTTTTTTTCCACAATTTTCCTCTTATTTGAACATACTGAATACAACAGAAAAGGTTAAAAATGTTTCTCTCTTAAAAAAAAAAAAAAAAAGAATTATGCCCAGGATGCCCCCACCCCACCCCACTGTTCGGAAGCCATTCCAGTCTCAGGGACATATTTTATGTTTGTTATATTGTTTGATGACTGATGAGACAGCAGCAAGGCAATTTATAAGTGACTGTATATCATTTGCCTTCATAGTGAAGAGATTGATAGATTTTTGTTTCTTTTAATGTATCATCTTCCCCTGACTTTGCTCCTACCTGCAGACAGTGAAAGTCCTCCATCAGTAGGATGTCTCCCATGGACTGCCATCCTTGACGTTCCAATGGTGTCATCTATTCACACTCTCCTTGCTCCTGTCTTCTGTCCGGCTCTTTCCTCTTTCTTCTTGAGGGTAAACATATCTTATTGTCTGCACAGTATAGCCCTGATCATGCTGATATGCCATTAGACATCAACACAAACAAATGATAATGTATCATATGGCTCCCCTTCTCCTGCAGAAAGTTGTGTTCTAGTCTCCTTGTTTTACGTATAATCATATCTCATTACAATTGCCTCAGAAATAGCTGTGCTTCTGATGATCATAACTTTTATTTGTTAACAATTTTTGTCATTTTTTTTTTGTGTACAGTTTGTTAATGTTCATAATTATTGTCATTGGAAAACTTTTTCATGGAAGTTTTCATTTAATCTATATTTGAATATAGAGGAGGAAAAACATGGAGGAAAAGTGAAATATTGTTTTGCTTTTTGTTTGTTGAAGTTATTGATTCCAGCATTGCTTTGGACAACAGTGACTGTACCTTCTGATCTTTTTGGGTGTGATAAGGCTGAGGCGCAAACTCAGGATCATAATATAATCTTGAAAATATTGAAAACTGAACATCTGTCCCATATATTCCTTTAGTGCCCTCCTGAGACATCAAGACCCTTTTTTTTTTCCTGTGATTTATGTTGTGATTATTTGTGATATTCAGACATCATGTGTCTGTGGCATAGGCAGGTTTATTTACAGACAGGGATTTTACACACGCAAACTGTTCAAGTGTTGACTTTTCTTTTGTCAACTTCAGTGCTCTCTGTTGGAGTGTATCAGCATATTCAGGCAAAAGACAAGTTTTCAGCCATCATCATCATTGTTAGTGTTTTCAAGTACATCAGTTTGAGAGCTAGGTACATGTATTCCTCTTCCTTTTCTGCGCAAGACAAAGTAAAGGATTTCAGTAGTAATCCCCCACTTTCTTCGGTCCCTGGTGATCCTACTGACAGCCTTCCATGTCAGATGGTGGGCCTCAGGTCATCATTCCACTGACATAACTATTCTCAGCAGCTGCAAGTCAGAAAGATAGCATTACATTGCATTACTATGTCTGGACCAAAAACCAAATGGCACTGGTTCAAATCCTAGAAAGTTTCTTAGGGGGAAAAAGGGTGGGCATTGAACATTGGGAGTCATGACCCTGGTGAGGTCAAGATGCTAGAAGATGTCAGGAAGTTAAAGGCCGCGTTGAATAAAAGATCCCACTCGTCACCTGAAGAACATCACCTGTCTCTTTCCACCTGAGTTTTCCTACCATCATAAGCTCTGTGTGGAGGTCCCACCTTCAAATCTCTCTAGCACACCCTCATTTCCTCTTCTCTTGAAAGTTCCAGTGAAGAACTTGAGTGACATTTGCTGCCTCTTCTCACACCAACACAATTTTTTTTCTCTTGCTCAAATCTGTGCCCTATCCTGTATTTCCCTTATGTGTGAGCTCTATCCCAGTTGCTTGTCTGATGGTAGCTTTTGCTCTTGCTATTCAGAAACATCTCTTCTTGGTAGACTGACTCCAGTTACTTTATTCTTCTTTATCATTTTTATTACATGTATATTATTAATATTATTTTTTTTATATAGCTTTTCTCTCTAATAACTGAATACAAGATTTTTGGAAAAACCTGACGTGGAAGTACATCAGCTGTTCTCCTGGCTCATTGAATCATTAATACTGGTCACTATTATTATTATTATTTAGAGAGCATCTAGGCTCAATAGACTATGTCTGTTCCTCGTAAAGAAGAGTTTTAGTTATAAATGTCCTACCTGCCACAACAGGGTCAAGTCAAATGGTGAGGCAAAGTTATGTTTGAGGCAAGGCTATGGTTATGGATCGATGAGATTTTCTGTGGTGTTGATGAACTCTAGTCAGACTCAGTCTTGCATGGAACACTGTCTATTAAAATGGGGATACATGAGCCAGGGAGGTAAACATGGAATTCCATTAGATACTGAATTAAAGAATGGATGACAAGTTTTCCAGCTATCTGGATGTTGTTTTTTTTCTCCCTCTGTCTAGAATAGAATGTGTTGTACAATGTGAGCATGAGGGGGTCCATGAATTAAGGGAGACAATGTTTAGAAATTCCTTTACCAGCCAAATGTAAGGGGGTAGATGACAACACTGAGAGCTCAACATATAGTGAGTCAGAACTTGAGGAGGGAAGTCTCTGACTCAGCAGTGGGTGATGCTGGTGTTGCTTTCCTATTCATTACATTGTATAAAGGAAACCTTCTTTTGTACAGGGAAAATCATTGAGTTGTTAAAGTGTTAAAACAAGAAAAATGTGTGACCTTTTGTGACGATAAATTATGCACTCATATAGAAGATTAGAGTAACAGTTGTGGAATTACAGGTAATATGGTTTTATACTTTTTGACCTCATAAGTCAAAGTACCACTGATGGATGTTCATGCCAAGATAATAGATTTCACTATTTCAAGTCAGAGTAGAGACAGAGCATAGGATATCAAAGATTTATGGGGAAATAGTGAAAGAACTGTGAACTAATTTGTTTTGACCTACAGTGAATTATTGTATTCTATCTCATACACATTCCATGAGTTGAACTAGTTCAAATTGATGGTCTACCAGAAGGTACTTTTTCTAGAGAAATACTTTTGAACCTAAGGCCAGTTTTGCTAAGTGATGTTCGGAAAATATTTCATGCATTGTCTCAAGTCTTTGATGAAGCTCTAATTCTTTGATTGCCAAAGACTGAGTTTCCATAGTTTGGAAGATTATGTTGATGGGTTGTACACACTGACTCACTGAAATTTGTTAAGGTCATCCCTTGATGCCTGAGATTAACTAAAATATGCTATGTTTCTCCTGCATTTCCAATATTAAATTACAGTAGCACTTTTTAACATATGCCCAGTTTATTGTGACACAGAAGAATGTTTTGGAGTTTGCCTGAAAAGATCTCGTGTCATTGTGTATTTTTCCTTCATATTCTCAGATAGCATTCATTGACAGCGGGAGTTTTCTTGGCTTGCACAAAATCAGAATATTCTCATATTGGAATGGTGCATTTTGTGCATTCACATACATACAATAGAAAAAAAAAAAGAAATCACACTTAAGAATGCGGTATAGATATGATTAAACAAATAGAAAAAAAATGCAAACCATTCATTGACATCAGAATGAAACCTCTTAATTGAGTCATTTTCTCCAACTGCACCACTGTAGAAAAGTGACAAGGTATAAGATGTCAAGTACAATGTATCTGTGAAGGAACAGTGAAATGAATGTGTGTTGATTTTATTAATTACTTTGAATTATGTACACATGTATGTATTTTATGTCAGATAGATAAAATACAGTCTTGCCTTGATCTCTGAGAGTACGTACTACAGTAATGAGATTTCCAAGATGTCACCTATCATTTGGTTGACCTTTTGCTTTAAATTTTTGGCCAAAGTGCAAGTTTTCAGGGAGTTTAGGAGACACCACAGTCATCTCTAGTAGGCGCAGCAGATGCCACAAAGCCTGCCAGGTTTCCCATCCCTTCATTCTTCTCAGCACATGTTTACCTTGCTATTAAAACATATTTGCTGTGTTGTGATTCAGCTTCAGATATACTGTTGCTAGTTGGTGCAATGAATGCCTTAAAGCCCTCCCAGTTTCTTGCACTTTAGTTGTTCTCAGAATGTTTACCGCTTTGTAGAAGCATCTCTGCTGTGTTGTGATTGCATTTTGTGCAGTTATTTTACCAAATTTCTTTATTCTTACCAGTGATCCTGAGGAAGTGAGCGCAAAGAACAGTGCTGAGAAGAAGAGGAGAATGATGTCCATTGTTATTAAAGTGTGAAATCACAGGAAAAAATGAATGAGATGGAAGAGTAAATTAAACTGGGCAAGGCAGTAACAAGAAAAGATTAGTGTCTTTTTTTTTTTGTGGGTTGGGATAAATTGATGACATGTCAGTCAATTTCAGTGTGAAAATTTTATTTGATATAGCTTGGTCATGGAACGAAATAATCTCATAAGTAGGAGATGAGCCAAGTACTCGTTTCTTGCGAGCAAAGGCCTTGATCTTGACTGCTCGAGAAGTGATCCACTAACCGACAGCGAGAAAAGAAGCGGCTAGAGAAGAGAAATCACAAAAAAAAAAAAAAAAGACAATCGCCAACCGTGACATGATTGTGAATAACATTTAATTATCTATTGTGAACTGTTGTGTTACGTTTATGTCGCAAATCATGATTACCTGTACCCACTTAAATGAACCACCATATCCCATGTTGTGAAGCCGTTGGCGGATTGGTATTATACATCTTTTTTCACTCATAATCTCAGCTTGGCCATTGTTACTAGAACCTTTGTTTATATCTTTTATTGGTTTTGACCAAGTATACTTGCACCTGTAATATCAGAAATGGTATATAAAGTTTTGCTAAGGCACGACAATCTGTGCAATTCTTCAAAGGACTCATTTAGCATAGTCCTTGTGCATTCTGGATGAGGGAGGGAAATCTTTACTATCTGAGGTACAATGATAGATAATGATAATGATAGTAATATACTAATACTACCACTTCTACTTAAATAATAATCAAGAGTATTTAATGCTTGTCCCCATACAGTACAGGCTCTCAAAGCTCCACATTATTATTATTCTGACAGACTGATTGAGATACTCATGGACACTGAGCTTCCTGGAAAACATACAAGGTGGCTGTCTTTTGTCTTTTGGGCTCTCAATCCTTATCAGTCTTGCAAAAACATTCACCAGCTATAGCCAACCGACAACCTATTTTTACTGGAGTCAGTCAGGAAATGTGTTTAAATTGTCTTCTTAAGAACAAAACATCAGGTCTGACTAGGACTTGAACCAGAACTTCTTATTCTGAGTCTGATGGCCCCACCACTAACCACTGATCCCACTGTATTATATTTTTTTAATTCTATCAGATTGTTAAAAGTCAAGTTCACTTCCATGATTTTTTTGTTTGTTGTATAAATGTTCAAGATCTTATTCCAGCCGTAAACTTTGCTTATATATTGTACTTGTATTTGATCAATAAATTGGGATTTTTACTTCCCCTACAAGAGACTGCATTTGGTGTTACATGTACTGTCTGCTCTACATTGGTTGAATGTACTGACTGAACATAGGTCTAGTATGAATACTTGCATGGCAAATGGATGTATAGATAGGAATAGATAGGGCTGGTATATTAGAAAGTTTTGTCTGAAACTTTTCATTCTCTGTGTTCTATTAAATCATGCACTTAACCACTGTCATGACACAGGGCAGTCTTGGACTATGTAATGATCATACCAACTCTCTTGTCATATTGTCTATCCTGATTTTTATTGTGCAGGATTTTCATCCTATTGATCTGTCTTCACTTAATTCTGCCCACTTTTATTTTTGTGTAGATTAGTTTTCAGTAGGACTTCTTTATTATACATGTACTTGACCTAGTCAACTTCCCTGTCTAGACTGCTGTTTGGTCCATGATATTTTGTCCATTAATGTTCACAAGATGTCAGTGTATTTGACTTGTTTCTTTTCCCAGACCATTCACTACATTGTGCTATACAGTAGGCTACAAAGTGTTCAGTGTAAGACAATAATTGGATTTCACAGTTACATTTCCTGCATTTTGGTATCAGTGAAACAAGACTGAATGTAAGCTCCACTGTTGTCATTACTTATAATTTTGTTAACTAGCTCTACGTGAATCCTGACCAGTTGCTCATCTTTCGTCCACATCATTACATCTAGAACATGGACAAAGACGCATTACGCACGCAAAAACCCCAACGGGCGATAGTCCATCCTGGATTAATAAATCATTATTTAATTTTATGAGTTATGTCCCTTAGATAATTTGGCCCGTTCTCAAATTTCACGCTCCAGCCTTCTCTTCACTTCGCACTGGAGACCATCCGAAAGCAGGTTTAGCAATAGACTCACGAAAGCCGTGCAGTTAAAATTCAGAATTCTTTTTCTTTTCGAATTTTTTCATCACTTTGCCAGGCTTGTGAGAGACTTTGAACACAAGGTATCCTGACCGATAAATCGGTTGAAAAGTTAAATGAGCGCCTCACGCCCCTGATCTCACACTCTAGAGCGTTTTTTAAAAATATTTTTTTTATTGAATATAAATAAGGCGCGTAATTTGTGATAGCAGCAACCACAAGGAAATAAACATAACACAATACACTGTGTTATGTTATTTTTTGACCACGGTTGTGGACAGCTAAGATAACTACCACTACAGGAGGTTGAAAAGCTTATAAAAACCATAACCACATAGCAGCAATGACAGCCAGAAGTAGAGCGTGCGTACCATTTGAATGTCCAGCTTTCGGCCGCCTGTGTGCATCATTTATTGTTACTGGCCTGAGATCCCTCCTGAGGATACACAAATGGTTGGATGATCGATCACATACATGTAGATAGTATGGGTCATCCATTCGCCATCACAAACAACACAGCCTTCGACATTTGTATCGCGGCTAGTTGAAATGAGACGTAAGTCGCTGGCCTAGAACCGAGAAATCGGGCTTTGAATGTAATGAGAGGGATACCAGGTCAGATATCGATTTGTTGTTGTTGTTGTTTTATTGCAGGAATCGAAAGTGCAGTCATTTCTAACAAAACAATGTCGGTCTTACCCTCAATTTATAAATTGTTCTTCATTAAAATCGGGGTTTTGTGAGGTACGTACCGTATGTAGATTTATGGGTTCGACGGTTCATTTAAACAAGCTTTTCTCTGAATTTCGGTCACTGCCAGGGGCCTCTCCTTGTTTAAAGTGAAATGTCTCTGGCTAGAATAAAGCTAACTCAGAACTTTTTTCCCCACGTGAAAGGGTATGACATAAGCTTTCACATGATACAAAAAAGAAAAAAAAACCCAATTAGTGAAAAATCAACATACGTCTTATTTTGACTGGCCGCGAGACATTTGTGCCTTTTAATCTGAATACGTAAGCCTCGAAGGCGCAATCATTATAACCGTGATTGTGCTGATGTGCCGTTAAACCCAAGATCGTGCAAGGGTTATATAATTAGGTATTTTTTGAAAATCACATGATCTAGGAAACATCGCTCACATGTGGCTTTGTTTATATGATGTGACAAGTTTGAGAGCTCATCATT
>JBCAUA010244815.1:0-13994 GCA_038406235.1 Peronia verruculata | reverse complement strand
CCCTCCCCCCATAAAATATGACCTAAACGCGCGTACTATTACTCATTTACCTGCATTGTGTCTCATGTCTTGATTTCATGACTTGTAGGGGAAATTTAACATTGTTGCAGAGCGACTTTCGTTTTGGTAATTTGCAAGCGAGTTGTACTTGTGAAAGTGCGTCCGGCCGACCGTGTCCGACAGAGATCACAGGAAAACAATATAATCTGAATCCCTGAAGTGTCAGAAGAAACCAACTGCAGGGGTGGAAGTGTGAACATATGACACTTACTCGTGTGAAGACCTGACGGTTTAGGTCGAAATGGCTAAATACGTCACACTGTCTTTGCCTCTGACGTGTATGCTATTTGGAAAAAGTTATGTATGCACAGCAATAACAAGTCTTACTGAGGAAATCGCTCTCTGGTTTTTTGGATTAAAGGTCCTGATGAGCTCGTTTTTCTGTCTTTATTCCTTTAGTCAACTGTGATTGTAGTATTGCTGGCTTGGTGGAGACCTCTATGAGATTTTGGGGGGGGGGGGGTCACTTGTTCATA
This sequence comes from Peronia verruculata, assembly GCA_038406235.1. NCBI lineage: Eukaryota > Metazoa > Mollusca > Gastropoda > Systellommatophora > Onchidiidae > Peronia > Peronia verruculata. The sequence goes on along the minus strand of JBCAUA010244815.1, from coordinate 13,458 downwards.
AATTCCAGATTTGCTGGAGTTGGTGCGATGCGGCTGCGCTTTTACAATCATCACGAGCTGTTAAATTTTCAGCCTGACACTGTGGTTGTTTGAAATTTTGAAGGAGCGTTTTTATTTCCAGAATATTAGCTCGACTAGTTGAGCGCTTAAACCTTTGTGCTCATAACATGCTTTCCTGCGCACCAGCAGAGGGCCAACCATGTGCGTCGCTGCTCTTTGCAGTCATGCAAGCAAACTCGGCCAGCTACGGATGGCTGCTACACTGCACGTGTGTGTGTCTTTCATGGCTGAGGCTTTTCACGGCTCCCCCGTGTAAACATCATTATAATGGAGGAAGTTCTTGCCTTGGTCGCCGCTCTGCCGTGCACACTCGCTATGGCCAGATGTCTGCTGGTGGGACGCGATATGTGCAGAAATTTGGCTGTGGAACTCAGGGCACTTTGCTAACTCGCCTTTTTTTTTAAACCAAATTTTGTATGTAAGCTTTCAGTCCTAAGATAAGTTAGGATTGTCTTGACTTGAAGTACATTTCCTTTTTTTTTTTTTTTTGGTGAGGTTTTAACCCGCGACTTGAATTTTTGGCCGAGGAGCACACGCCTAATTTCACGACCACGACGACCTCTGCTCAATCGCGTGACGATTCATATATCTATCATAATGGCAAGTTGCCCGGTGTAGTCAGGGACGGGAAAGGTAGTACTTTGTAATGAAAGTCTCTACTACTGCGCCATATGAGTGCACATATGTGGGGGGCATGGTTATCTATGCTTTAGAAAAAAAGTGCGATGGTGTAGCAAATTAATGTATTTAACCATTTAGAATCCGGAGACTACGAGAGAATGTTGTCTAACAGGAAATACTTTGTATAGCAAACTGTAACATCACGATAAAACGAACATCTTGACAGGAATGTGACGACCCCCACGGGACGCTGCAAAACTGCATACTTAATCTTTTAGTTTTGTTATACATTTTTGATAGCCCATTTTTTATTATTATTATTATTATTATGTATTTTTTATTTATTTTGATATCCTTTCATAAGTCATAAATATGTCCGTTATTACTGTGTAAATGTGCTCGCCGTGTTAGGCACAATATAGCTGTTATCGTGCTGATGTGCCGTTAAACCCCAACACAAACAATCAAACAAACACCAAGTATTCCACAGATGTTACATAAACATTATTGTTGAGTCATTATTCTGTTAACTTCAATATTGGAATTCTACGGGTAATGGGAAAAAAATGAAAAGATTAGAACTAGTACTTCAGCGGTCCTCTAGCTACTTGGTTATGGAAGCCTTGCATTGTGGTGTCGTGGGCTAGCGGTTAGGCCGTCGACTCGGGATTTGAAGTTCCGGGTTCGAATCCTGACTGGTCCTGACATTTTGTCCTTGGGAAAGGTCCTGACTCCACCCAGGTTTGAATGGGTACCCCACTATAAACAGTGATTGATATTGTTAGACTGATAAGGATTTGAGCGCCTAACAGGCATCCGCCTTGTATGCTTCCCAGGAAGCTGAGAACGGTCATGGGTGTCTTCTGTGGGTCTGTCGGTGTTATAATAGATTGTAAAGCGCGACGGGGATAAGCGCTATATAAATACTCTCAATTATTTTTATTACTTAGCCTTCACGGATAAGGGCCAATACATGTATATTTTGGTGGTCCCTTTTTTATAGTTGAAGGTGGGGTGAAGAATACACGGAACTCAGACGCCGCTGTGTGGGCCAAATTTCCGAATTCCACAGAAATTAATTTCACCAGCTGGGCACTCACGTAAAGCTGAAATAATCGCAGTTTGTCCTGGATTGAAAGGCTATATCGTGAGCTCAGTTCACTGATGCTGTATCTCCATTTTTGGCCTTTGGAGAAATTTTGCTGTTTTATGATTAGCAAGTCTTTTTGCGCATAGCAGATCAAATGATTTTCAAAATCTACCTGTTTGGATAAGTGATCAGTGATATTAATTACTTTATATACTAGATTTACTTTCCGTCTTTCATATGACATGGATCTCCAAATAGCCCAAAAGTGGAGATAGGGCAACAAAGAACTGAGCCCGCGATATGTATAATAAATGGGGGGGGGGGGGGGATCATATGTTTTCTTTGCTTGGTATTTCTTGACTGCTTGCTATGATGAGACAAACAAAGCTACCAGCCACGCCATGACGCATTTAGAGAAGGCATTTTTATTTCATTAGGCTTGTAAGCTGTTGCCATGATATCAAAGGACGACATACGGATAGTTTATGCAGATGAAAGATAGATAACTAGACCCACTCAGACATGTGCAAGTTTGATGCCTGTATAGAAGCAGGTTGAAGCATTCTCGTTCGGTATAATAAGTCGGTCAGCTCAATGTTGCCGTCATTTTTAAAAATACACTATAATATGCTGGTTTTTGTAACTGCATTTAGCATATTCTTAAAAACGACGACAGAATGGAGAGTTATTGCTCACCGCAGTGGTTCATATTCGACGAAGCAAAAACCTGGAAATCCCTGGCGGAGTGTTTGTAACCTCTGCTAAAAGTAAAACACTCACTGATGTTTGTTACCGCTCCACCACGAGTTTTTTTGTGTTTTTCTATGTCAGTGGTAGTGAACAGTTTGGAGTGTTTGTACCCCTGTAACTAAAATTAGACGGGGATTTCCAGCTGTTCACTTGGTCGGAACAAACCTGTTGGGCTCTGGGTGAGACATCGTGTTCGCCGAGGATATGAGCCATTTGAAAAAAAAAAAAAAAATTCAAGTTGCATGTCTGTGCCAAGTACAAGAGATATAATGTAAACACTGAAAAAGGAAAAAAAAAAAAAAAAGGAAAGGGGGAAAAGAGCAAAACCACTTGTGCCATCTTTGCATGAAATTTACCTCATAAAAAAAATTATTTGAAAGATAAATATTTTTTTTTTCCTTATCGTAACAGTTATGATATATATATAGAGAGAGAGAGATCTATTTAGTGATCAGTCTTTCAAATGACAAGAAGAAAGTTGTTGTTTGCTGTTGTTGTTCTTGCTGTTATTGTTGTATTTTCATTGTTGGATTAAACACACAAACACACACACACACCCCACCCCCATGTGACTGGCAAAGGGAAGTAATAGGATCGGTCAAAAACAATAGCCATAATACTGTCCCAGATGTTAATTTTAGTTCTTCGTCGTAACTCGGCATAAGTTATAACGTAAGGCTGTCGATATGAAGTTCCTGGCCCGTGGGCGGGTTAGCTTGATTAAATTATCATGGATACCATATCCAAGGTAATTAATTTCTTGGGGGCCCTGTGGAATGGCGCTGTCGATCATTCTATTGTTTGCCACCGATTGTTTGTTATTTGATAACTTTAATCGTGAAGATTGTCCCCCAGGGCATGGCGGGACAGCACACGTGATGGGACTGGAAAATCTGCCGATGAAAATGAACTTTTGGGGAGACTGTTAAGACGATAAGGTACAAATCTGTATGATGGTTTAGAGGGGGGGGGGGGGGATTTTTAATGCCCAGTGTGGCCTATGTAATACATTAAAACTCGAGCGTCAAAACCCAAGTGGTAGTAAAATCACGGGCCGTTTTTAAAAGATGAATTTTAATGATCTTGGTATCAGTTATTTGTTTTTGACCAGCCCTATTACATTCCTTTGCCAGACACAAGGGATATTGAAGAAACAGTGCAAAGGAGAGAGAAAGAAAGAAATAAGGAGAAAAAAACTAGTTCGCCTTGTCATGTGATATAATTACGGTAGGATGAAAACATTTTCCTTATTCTATGAATTTTTCCGAATTTTGTATACATTATGATTCAGCCAAGAGAGTGCAAAAGTGATCTCCCCTCCTTCCTAATGCTGGTTCAGCACTCTCTGTGTCTGGTAAGGTAAAAAAAAAAGCGGTGTCTATTTATTTTCCTGATTATGGCGGGCGCTGGGGTGATAAATTATTTAGTAGTAATTTAACCCATACGTCGTGCAGTAAAAAGGGAAATTTTCTTTGTTTTCATTTATGACTGAAATTGATAAGATTCATATGGAAGTGACCTTTTCGACCACAAAGTCTTTCAAAAATTGAACCACTTAAGAAAATGTGTAATCCTGGACTATAAATGCGTCCATGATTTTCAGTGGCCATATTTCTCTTACAGTTTTCATCAAAGTAATGAAATCGGAGAACACAGAACATTTAATTTATTGTCTTGATGGATATCTAGCAAGTGAAGCATTCGAGGGAATTGTTTAACTGATAGTCCTTTTTGTGTGGATGTTGCTGGACGACAGTTCCGATTAGGATTTTTTTAAAATAACAACAAAGAACAGCATCCAATAAAGCCGTAAGTGGAGTTTGTGCGTTGCATTTAACTTGAAGTCAAATCCCAACTTCTTATTTGGATGTTACAATCTTTGCTCTGGTTTTTTGCTTTCAAAGTTTGATACTTTCTTGTTTTAAGAATTCCGTGTCAGCTCAGTGGTTTGAGGAAGCAAGAGAGTGGGCTATCTTGACCGTCAGCGAAATTACTTCCCCTTGCCCAGTACAAGAGGTATTACACAAGTATTGTAAAGAAGGAAATATCACTTTTTTGCTTGATATGTGAAATATAATTAACAGAAAATTCAGAAACAAAAATCAGCATATGGTGAATATGTTTTTTTCTTTCTTTTCTTTTTTCTATTGTGATATTTTTTCATAATTTTTTGCACCATATGTTTCAAATAACAAGAGTAAAAGTGATTTTTTCCTTCCATGCAATGCTTGTCCTACACCTCTTGTACTTGGCAAAGGGAAGTAAGCTAGCTGGCTGAAAAACACCCAAAAAAATAAATAAAACGGTTTATGACCGCTCTTATCGTCCACTGTTTCTGTGTATTAAGGCAGTTTGGGGTGTCTGATTTCTCTGCCACACTTTCTCTCTTATTTTTATAATGGAAATTCATTTTGTTGTTCACCAAACTGCCATATAAGTAAACGTTGTCTCCAAGTAAATCTAGATCTGTGTTATGCGCTGTCATTATGATTCAGCGTGTCAGCCGCTGTTGGTGTTACTGAGCAATTAGGAGTGAATGACGTGACATGTGCACGGCGGGAGCTGTCTTGTCTCAACACTATAAACTGTTTCACGTAATTTCTCACACCATTCTATTCTCCTCTTCCTGCTCATCTCGTTTCCCTCTCACTCTCTCTCTTTTTCACCGAGTCTCCCTGTTTCTATCTCGCCCTCTCTTCCACCTCCTCTCTCAGTTTGTCTCTTCATCCCCTCTTTTTTTTCTCTGTCTCTTTCTTTCCTTTCTGCTCTCTCCTTCTCTGTTGTAAATTTCTCTCTCACTCAAGTATTCAGCATCTCTCTCTCTCTCTCTCTCTCTCTCTCTCTCTCTCTCTCATATTCTTACTCTATTTCTTTCCCCTTGTCTCCCCATTCTCTCTCTCTCTTTTTTTTTTTTTTCTTCCCCCCATCTCCATTCTATCCCTCCCTCGCTTTTTCTCCCATCTCTCTCCATTCTATATACACCCCCCACCCAACCCTTCGCAAACCATCTCTTCTCTCTTGCTCACCAAGATACCGACTAGTGACGGTATGGTTAACCCTCAGGATGAGTTGTTGCTTTGCCGCTGCTACTGACTGAGCGTTTTGTTCCGCCTCGCTTTGTGGTTTGTTTATGTTGGTGCATGCAGGAGGGCACAGCGCACCGAGTGTGCCACTGAAAGAGAGAGAGAAGGGGGGGGGGGTGTGTGTGTGAGGATGATGATACACGTGATCTGTTTTTGTGTGCGGAGGCCGTGGATCTCTATGGTATAAGTGCTTGAGTGGTCTACTGTGCTCTTGACAAACGCCTCTTGAAAACTAAACTTCTGAGAAAGAAAATCTAAGATATGTTTCTTTTTAACACCCATTGCACAAAAACAAGCCTTCGAAACAGTTCGGTGGGGAAATTGGTTCTATTTTGGAATAAAGTGGAAAGTTGACTCTGAATAGCTAGCGAAATAAAGGTGTTCTATTCAAATTTGTTAGTGTGACTCAGCTAGCTGTGCATATTATGTACTTCAAAAACTATTCGTCTTTGTGAATCCCCAGCCCTAACCCAGGTTAGATTTGCTGTTATCTTTCTTTTTTAATTTTTCTGTTGTGGAGGTGATCAGATCCTAAAGAGGCTGAAAACAACAATGTTCCAGTTTGTGAAGTATCATTCGTAATAGATCTATGTATCATCATGGGAGATACCCTCCTCCTCCTTCTCTCTTTCTCTCTCTCTCTCTCTCTCTCTCTCTTCTCTTCCCCCCCCCCCCACACACACACACACAAAATCCTAACCTTTTGTGTCAGGCTCAAATGTCACCACTATTCTGTCTATACACTTGCACAGCTGCAATCGGAGTAAGTAACCAGCTGCCTTAAGTTCTTATATTCACTAATAGTGCACCGGCTCTCTCAGAAACAATGACATTCCTTGACGTGTTTGCGCCTGTGACTATTGGCACATTTGTATTAACACATCACAATTCCATTCACATTCACAGTGTCGATCAAGTTTTATGTCGAAAACAAAGGAAAAGGCAAGAGTGTGCAGGGCTATGACAGCGAAGAATATCCACCAACTATCATTAATCTTATGCTTCTTTTATTTCCTTTCACTTTTTGGTGACCTCTCGTTCTCTGACTGTATTATAAATATTATATTAGCTAAGAAGTGGCCCATGTCAACTCTGGTGGTTGAATGTACAAATAGTAGTATTACTAATAATAGAATTAGTAATCATAATCGTCATAATACACTTTCTTATTTATGATAAATAAAAACTCGAAAATAAACCCTTCCCTCGCCCCCCTCTCTCCCTTCTCTCTCTCCCTTCTCTCTCTCTCTCTCTCTCTCTCTCTCTCTCTCTCTCTCTCTCTCTCTCTCTCTCTATCTACTTACATATTCCCGCGTCACAGAAGGATGTGGTGTAGTGTTAGCAAAAAATGGTTGTGGTTAGATACACCTGGGTCCAAATCTGGGTTACTGTTCCATTACACCAAGGCCATGGTCGCGAAAAATGGGCCCGGGAATGCGGTGTAGTAGTACATGTATTGCATTTATTATACATGTACGCAGGAGGAAGTCTCCAGGGGCCAAAGAAGAAAAGATTGGGCCAAGGCAAAGAGTTCATTATAACCTCTTTGGACCAAGGAAATCAGAAGGGCCACATATTACAACTATGCAGAAGTGTCAGTTGAAATTACTTGAATGTCAAGGTTTTCTACCTGCTATATTTGGGTTATAAGACATTTAGTTTACGTTAAAGTGTTATGTGATGAATATCATATTATTGCATCGTTCATTGTTTAAAAATGTCTCATTAACTGCTTAATATGAATCTTTGACCCGACTGGCCGCTAGACACTTGTAAACTGAGTGTTTCTTTGTTTCTGTGGCTCGTTCCCGCCCGGTAAATACTCGCTGTCGAAAAAAAAAAAAAAATATATATATATATATAGAGAGAGAGAGAGAGAGAGAAGACAGCTGTAGTCATTTTATCATTCTGTAAACTGAACAGGTTTTCGGTCTGCTCTGACTTTCTCTTTAGCCCAGTGAGAAAGCATGTGATCGAGTAACGTGACATCAGAGGTTATGTGTAATCCTAGGAATTTGACCCGTCGACATAACCACCACAAAGGAGGTTGAAAGGATAATATAAACTAGTAGCCAGTCATAAGAATTACTGAAAAGGGTGTGGGATCAATTTGCCAAGTAATGTGCTATAGTGATAAACAGCATTTCTTTTATTGTCACTCAGAATTGTCCGATGCTCGTCAGAAGTTCACCTGTGAATTTAGATCATGGAACATGAAGTTCAATAGTCTATTTTTTTGTCAACATCAGATCATAGGGTAGTCGATCAGGAAATAGCAAATGGCAGTGTAATATCAATTTTGTTATTCCATAAAGGAAATTTTTAAATCTCCGTGTTTACTGCAAGTGAAAAAAGAAAAGATAGGATTGATGATAAAATTATTTTCTTGGTTTTATGGAAGCGATCTCACGGCTCCGTCCCGACCAGAGGATAGGAAACGTTTGTTATAGGTTGGAGAAACACTAGACTTGATGCACCGCTCAACTACTGTATTACTCTCTCTTTTTCTGTGTTAAACCCTCTAGATCTTTCTGCCCGCTGCCACATCTTTTTCCAAGAGGATTTAACCGTTGTTGTCAAATATTCAACTTTTCCCTTCTTGTAACAGCCGTAACCACAATAACAGCATGTCATTACAAAGAAGCTGACACAGCCACAGACTGTTGAGGTTATTTTCCTGTTGGTTCATTAGTGGTCTCTGACGTCGGAGTTGTGCAGTGTTGAATTGGAAACTCTTTGTCCGCTGTGTTGATCGTTAGTAACAAGCACGCATAATTAACGTTTCCAGTTGGCCGCCACGACGGTTTTCAATGCTGTCGTTTTGGGGCGCGGTGGGAGATAAGCTCTGTCCCGTGTAGTGTTTAATCTGGAGGACAATTACACCACAAAAGCCCCGACTTTGATCGATTAGTTTTCCAGAAAGGCGGAGATTTTGGATAAACGGACAAAAATGCAGCCACTAATGGAGGAAAAGAGGCAGCGGGTTCAGATCAATAGTTGCTTGTCACACGGCATCTGCAGATCGTGTGCCTCACAACTTGGAGACTGGACCAATGGGGCAGGACAGAATGGAGGCGGGACGGTGCGAGTACGAATAAAGCCAGTCAGTGAGTGGGTAGATCTATGTTTATGATGCTGCAAAACTCAACCCCTTACACCTCCGGCTTATTTGAACAACGATAGCGCCTTGTTGGCGGATGGGGACAGTTGCCGAAAAACTGACATTCCGCTGTTGTCAACGCTGTCTGCCCGGCCATCTACTTCGTACCTCACCTCCTGTGTGTTGGTTATACAGTAGTATATAAATTATGTAACGTTGTATATGGGGGAACATTTGAGGTGATAAGCTGGAGTAATTGGAAGCTATTCTTGCTAGTTGTAAATTCACAACAATGAAGAATAAACCGACATAAATATAGATCTATACCTTGACTGTAAGAAGAAGAAAAATGGGCAACAATACAAACGGTATACTTGATGAATACAGGCCCGGGGAAGAGGAGATGGTAGGTGGATAAATAAATAAATAAATAGAGCATTGATTTTGTGTTGTTCATTAGACAGTACAACTTGTGAACTCCACGGATACAGGCGGGCGGAAGAGGAGCTGGTGGATAATAAACAAACAAAAACAAGTTGCGCATTTGTTTTGACATTTTCAGTCTGTTCATTTACACAAAGTAAAGGCATTGTGTTTGCCTTATTGAACACTAGTTGAACATTTTGTCAGAATGAGACAGTGAGACCTGTGTTTTGTCGTTATTCAGAACCAGCGAGCATAGGGGTTATTCTATATTTTGTTGGATACATGGTTTTGTTTCTATTCAACCATCACACAGCGGACCTCTCTGCTCTCTCATCCGTTCTCTCTACCTGTCAGATACTTACTTGCGTACCTGTTTGCGCTCCTCACTCGGAACACTAATCAAAGAGGACATCAAAGGCACGCAGAGATTATCTTCAAGAAACAGGTCGTAAAGATCAGCAACTAGCAGGATATGAAAATTCCTGTCGACAGTCATTACTTCACGATATTTGTGTTTAGACATCGACTTTTTTCGTTTGGCCAAACACCATCAGGAAATGTTAGTGATAGTGAATAAACGAGAAAAGGAGAAAAAGCTTTGAAAAAGCATCGCATTAACCGATATTTAATAGCTTTTTATCATCGCTGTGTGTTTCTGTTCGCCTAAGTCAGATTTCTCAAATTTAAATCGAGGAGGGATAAAATAGAAATAGCCTGGGGATTGTTAAAACTGCCAAGTAATACACCAGACAAATCATATTTGCTACGATGTGTTCATTTTCAGGTCCCGATAATGCCAGGACAAAAATGGAAAATCAAGTTTTATTTGTTTTCGCTGTAAAAGTTACGGAAATCAGACTTTGGCTGATGAACATACCGCGATGTTAATATGTTTAACGGCACGAGAAAAATGTGCATAAAACGCTGATCAGTTAACCAAACAGGACGATCCATCTCCGCCGCTGAAAGTCTTATAGAAGAGGATGGAGGATCTCACTAGCAGGTTTGAATGTCAACTCCCCTTCTTACCCACGGCAATTGATTTTTGTTTCCGCCATCTCTGTCCCGTCGGCAGGTCCTCCCGCCTGCCCATCATTGCCAGCAACATCTCGGTCCCGCCTCCCGCTGGCTGGCTGGCTGGGCCCTCCGTCCGTCCGTTCGCCCGTCCCTTCGACCGACAGTCGCGGTATCAGAACCGCCGCCTTTGCCAGCCATCGCTCACACCGTTATTCTGCCATTGAGACGGGAGTGCTCAGCCTAGTGGTGTACGAGTGATACATGGTGGTCGGGAGGCCCCAGCCAGAAACCAGGCCGGAATTTCCATCCTTTCAGCCCTGATTTTTTCTTTTTCTTTTTGTTTTTCTCTCTCAGTGCCAGCCAGCAGAACGTCTGTCTGTCTCGCTTTCCAGCCGTCTCACTCACTTGTCTCTGTCTCGTAACCTCCGGTGCAGAAGGTATCTCCACTGTATGCACAGCACCGTGGCTGTACTCTTGCTGCGCTTGAGAAGCACGGCTGACCCAGAAGTCGGCGCTAGCTGTGAAGGGACAAGATTATAACTTCATCGTTGTAAGAAGTGTATAGATCCACCATAAGTATTGATTGCTGCTGTCCCGGCGTTGGCCTTCTTTGATCTAATGCGCCCGTCCCTCCAAGAGAATCTCATTTGGGCCATAGAGAACAAATAGATGGTACTTGTGCCCTTTCTGCTCTGATTTTTTAATTATTGTAATAATAATATTAGTACATGCAATACCGAAATCGAGCTTGGGGTTTTGGTTTGCTTTTAAAAGGTAATGCCCTTTCTGAATAATTTTTTTTAAAAAAAATCATTATGACCATTCTTCAGTGTTGGAAGGATGGTCGTTCAAAAGTTGATTGGTCCATCTGCTATCTACGCTGTGGCTCAGTGGGGACCCAGTATCCAGTGGCTGTAAATACGTCGTTGGCAGTGGGCAAATAGTGTATTTTATGGCCTTGATAATAATAATTATTATCTCTTCCATCGATACCGGTAGCCCCATTGGGGGGGGGGGGGGGGAGAACGTTGATAACACTGAATATCTGCGAAAGCATGTGGCCAAGTCCTCTAAAAACGTCCCACGGCCTTAATACATGTATGAGAATGGAATCTATCTATCTATCCATCTATCTATCTATCTATCTATCTATCTATCTATCTATCTGAGTACAGTCGTGGACTGTTTGCTATAGCAGAGATCAAGACTTGGTTTTGACCGACGAATTAGTGATGATGGCCATAACAAGCCATAACTACAGAACCCTCAAATGACTTGGCGGAAGCACTTTTATTGATAGGGATGATAGGACGACATAGGATTCACAATCTGTTCTGACCATTTTTAGATATTAATTTGAAAAAGAATCGATTTGCAGGATTTCATAGGGATGTCAAATTTTCTACTTTAGTGGGATTTCCTACTTTTTGGCTGTCAATAATTTCTCTTTTGGCCCCAAAATCCAGTATTATTTACCATTAACATACTTCAGTTTTATGCGCTGCTAAAGAGTATGCCAGGAACTTTTCCTAATTTTTCATGTAGACAAATTGACATCCCTGATTTCAAATAGGTGGAACAATATAGAATCCTAATGATGGTGAGCGTTATGGTGACAACCGTGAATGACTTACTTCAGCTTTTGTTGTTGTTGATGTTGTTGTTTTCTTCGAGTTTGACCATGCCGAGTTCTATGGCAATGGTTATAATCATCTCTCCCCAGCGATTTTCAAAATGACCCCCGGACCCGATCCGCCCCTGCTTCTCCTCTTTAGAAAAAACAAAGGGGGGGGGGGAAGTTGTTGTAGTCAAGGCTGTGATGGTTTACAGTGATTTGCCAGCTATATGAAAAGGTCTCGGCCAGAAGCGAGCCTGAAATTTCACCTTTCCTTAACGATTTTCTTGGTTTCTCAGTGCCAGCCGGCAGAACATCTATCTGGGTTCATCTGGCTTAATGGCGTTGCTTTCGACATTAATTAAGACTTGTCTGTAAGTTCATCCGTAATATGCCCTGGTGCACATTGGGAAGCTGATTAAAAATAAGATAGTGTGTGAATCAACTTAGCATGGCGGGCATATAATTTCAGTCCCGGTTATAATAATATGTAGACGAAAAACAGAAGCACGGAGGGCATATAATTCGGTCCGGTAATTATGGTAGGCGAAAAAACAGAAGCATGGCGGGCATATAACTTCAGTCCGGTAATATGTAGGCCAAAAACAGAATAACTATGACGATGTGTTTATTACGTGTATTTGGTTTCTTAGCATGTAGTTCCTTTACATTTGAAGGAATCCAGCTAGATGTTATTTAGCAGTTGAAAGGAAAACAAGATGCCAAAGCATTTTATCGATCGCAAATTAACGAATCAAATCTTAAAGAAGTGTTTGTTTGTGTTAGGGTTTAACGTCACAGCACAGTCACGGCTATAGTGTGCCAAATACGGTAAAATACGTTTACACACAGAGAGGAAGAGAGGAAAGAGCGAGGCAGGAGACAGGAGCAAGAAGAAGAGAAAGGGAGGAGATGTCACCTCTAGAGCGCTAAAAATGGCATTCCATGGGAGCTATCCCATCGACGGCGGGCATACACCGCCTGTAGGTGGAAGCAGAGAACGTACTTATAAGAGGGGGGGGGGATGTACATGATAATAGTCATATTCTGCGAGCGCGAGAAGCGATTCCACAGAATCCATCCTCTTTGAATGCTGCAAAATCGGCAGTGCTGGAATGACATGCTGGTTTGGTAACCGCATGACTATTCATTCAAGTCAAAAAGTATTATGACGAAAAGAATGCGTGAGATTTTTCGCCTGGCCGTTTGACCTCTTAGGGGTGGTTATCTCGGCGGAGATTGCAAAGAAAAATGAAACACGGTATCACTGATTTCCTCCATATTTCTGGCACATTATAACATGGAACGTTCTCTTTGTATGGGATTTATACTTCAATTTGTTATTTGGCCTGTAGCGTAGGAGAGAGGGAAAGAAAGAGGGGGAGAGAGAGAGAGAGAGAGAATGTGTTAATTTGCCAAGGGGTTTATAGCCGCACAGTGTCCTAAAGTGGTTTCACTGAAGACTGCATTCATGTCACATCAGCAGCTCAGCACAGTTATAGACACGTGCTTTGCTTGGCTATCAAAGGAGATTTTTCCCTAATAGTTTTTTTTTTATTCGTTAATCTTCAACTTTTTTCGCCATTTGCAAACTGATGGATTCTTAGTCCGTGTACCCAGAAGTGTTGTTGTTGTTGTTGTTGTTGTTGTTGTTGTTGTTGTTGTTGTTGTTGTTGTTGTTGTTGTTGTTGTTGTT
>JBCAUA010244705.1:0-20374 GCA_038406235.1 Peronia verruculata | reverse complement strand
AATTGGGGCTTGTGGGGTTGATAGTAGGATTGTTTGAATACTATAGGAGAGATTTTTTAAGGGGAGGGCGCGGGAGGAGAGAGAAATATATGAGAAAAAAGGTTGGGATCTGGCGGGAGGGGAAGTTGAGGCAAAACAAAGTTTATGTGAGGCTGGGAGGCGGGGATATGAGAGGGGCAATGCGCAAGGTTGGTGGTGGGGGGGGGAGGGGGATGGATAGTTGGGGACTGAGGGGTCTATAAGCTGTGGTTGTCGAGAGAGGACCAGAAAAGTGGTTCTTCAATATGTTATCATAACTTTCGCCCTGTTTCTTTAGTTGTCCCCTTCTAACTTCGCCCTGTCCTTCTTTATGAGTTTTAGATCTTTTTCTGCCCCTTTCGCCCATTAGAAACTGAGCCAGATTTGAACAAAATTGGCATACCAGTCATGCCTGGAAAAACGATTTCCGTTAATTATCTTTTTATTTTATTTTATTTTATTTTATATTTTATTTTATTTTATATTTTATTTTATTTTATTTTATTTTATTTATCTATTTACTTATTTTTACTTTTTTTTTTTTTTTTTTGTTGCTGTTGTTGTTTTTTGCTGCTTTTTCTGAATGGTCAGCGTTCAATGGGCAAAATCCTATTTTACTGAACATGTCGGTGACGATTTTTTTTAACCTAGTCTTGTTGTAGAAAGGTATTTCTCTGCGATATTGACGGATCCTTTTCCTTTTAGCCTCAGAAAACTGCAAATTCAAAGGCAGATTTGAAATCAGCTGGACAATATTAGAGGGCTGACAAAAAAGATCAATTTCATTCGATATGGGATTTTACAATATGTACATCTAGACCAAGATTTCAAGGAAAAATCATGATGTCACCTCTTTGCACTTTTGAGAAACTATAGCTTGCCCACTTATCGTGATTTACTGTTGGTTGCTATGTCTGTTAGGTTTGTTGTATATTTTGGCTTATCTATCCATCATACTAAGAGGAAAATGTACAAGGAGTTTACCAAAGCACTTTAAAATATAACAATACTATACGACTGCAAGGTCAGTTCTTTCCCGGTGGGTGTTCGCGTCACCTATGTCCGCATCATGTCAGACTGTACCAATGTGAACCAAAACTGGGTAATTTCAATAGCTCTATGTTCAGAAGAGATAAGCCTATTTTGGCTCACATTGGTACAGTCTGACGTGATGCGGACACAGGTGACGCGAACACCCGCCGTGCGGCACTGACTCTCTAGTCCTATTATAGACTAGATATTGTCTTTTTTGTGGTATCTATTGTGGGAAAAAAAGTAATTTCGTTATTCTCTGAATTGAGATTCGTATGGCATCTCAGGTGATTAAATTGAAAAACAAACAACATGTAAGTCGCTAGTATAAAGTCATAACGTTAGTCATAAATTAAAACTCGCTTGATAACGTTGATTTGATATATTTTGACTGAATCAATATCATCCAACGCTGACAAAGCGAGGAGGACAGTTAATTGAGAACAGACCCTCTTTCTCTGAGTCTTGAGGTCGGAGAGCACGCTCTGCAGGCAGTCAATGAAGACTGGATGAGCTCTGTAGCAAGTGTCCCCTGGTGCCTTCCAGTAGTCAGTCAGAATGTCAGTGGAAATAACTCGCTGGCCATAGTTGTCACCGTTCACGCTGAGTAGATAACTGCCTGGTGAGAGAGATGAGCGAAATATCGCTGTAATAATACGCATTTTAGGTTTCATCTTTGAATTGTTATTCATGACATCTTGTCGTTCATCATGGTCTTTTCTTGCTAATATAGCTCTCCTTCACTCTCTTCTTCTTTTCCTGTGTATGCATATGTGTGTGTGTGTGTGCGCGTACACACGGGTGTGTGTGTGTGTGTGTTGTGTGTGTATGCGCGCGTGCGTGTTCGTGTTTTAAATAATTCGCATTATCTACTTCTAAAAACCAACACCCTGTTCATTCGACCCCGTAGTCATTTTGTAAAACATTTCCTGAAACAGGTAAGAGAATTACAATCCGTCTCACACAGACATACACAAATCAGGATCTTGGTAAAAAAAAAAAAAAAGCCAAATATTTTAGCTGCCTGGGTTCTTGAATGTTAAATCTGAAATGTCTGTGTCAAAATCAACCGTCAGCTGACAGATGTTAGTAGTCTATAGTTAAATCTAAAGGTAGAGCTCTCTATATTCTTGTGGTTACTCGTCAGTCAGTCATTTCGAATTAGTCGGCCAAATAATAATAATCATAATGGAGAGTATTTATATAGCGCCTATCCCCGTAATTACAGGCTCTAAGCGCTTTACAATCTATTTTTATCCCGACAGACCCAAAGAAGATACTCATAAATGTTTTCAGCTTCCTGGAAAGTATACAAGGCGGCTGCCTGTTAGGTGCTCAAATCCTTATCAATCTAACAATATCAATCACTGTCTATAGTCGGGTACCCATTTAAGCCTGGATGGAGTCAGGAAATGTGTGTAAATTGCCTTTCCCAAGGACAAAATGTCGGGACCAGTCAAGATTCGAAGCCGGAACTTCAGATCTCGAGTCGACGGCCTAACCGTTAGCCCACGACACCACATAATACAGGTAATCTCAAAACTATGTCAGACTTTGTCTTCAAAATGCGCCAGCCTGAGATGACACATATCTGTTCTTGGCCTTCAACTGACGTCTGAAATGCATATGGAAATAAGTCGATTTTTTTCAGATCTTTTGTGTGAATGTGAGTGAATGAGTATGTGTGTGCATGTGTGTGAATGTGTGTGAGAGTATGTGTGTAAATGAATGCGTGTATAAGTGTGAGTGCGTGTGTATTTGAGTGTGTGAGTAGGAGTGTGTGAGTGTGTGTGTGTGTGTGAATGAGTGAGAATGTGAATAAGGGAGTGTAAATTAGAGAGTGAGAGTGTTGTGTGTGTGTGTATGTGTGAGTAAATGATTGAGATAGTGTGTATGTGAGTGAGTGATAGAGTGAAAAAGTGAGTGTGTGTGTGAGTGAGTGAGTGAGTGAGTGAGTGAGTGAGTGAGGAGTGAATAAGTGAGTGAGTGAGTGAGTGTGTGTGTGAGTGAGTGAGTAAGTGAATGAATAAGTGAATGAGTGAGTGAGTGAGTGAGTAAGTGAGTGAATAAGTGAATGAGTGAGTGAATGTGTGAGAAAGTGAATGAGAGTGAATGTGTGTAAGTATATGTGTATGTGTGTGTGTGTGTGTGTGTGTGTGTGTGTGTGTGTGTGACCTTATTAACGAATCTAGCCTTGATTATCCCCCCCTCCCCAAAAAAAAGACGAAAAAAAAAAAAAATCCAAAATTTATATTATATTAACACCCGAACATGTGAAGATAATAGAAAGCGAAAAGATCTTTCAATATATGAATCTCATCGCTTAGTACCATTACATTTCGACTCTCCAGCTCGACTGATCAGATAAACACAAGAACGTAATACACTTCCGAAGTCCGGGTCTTTTACTGTGGAAGAGCTAAGTATGGGCAATAGAATCTGGATTGCAGCGTTTTACGTGCAGATTTGCTGTGGCGGATTCAATAGAGTGAGTAGTACTTACTTGTGTTTTTGGGGTCATCGTATCGACCGCCTGAATTGTCGCACAGGGAGCTGGTGGCAGTGTAGAAAATACGTGAGCCCAATTTGATCTCCTCACCTGAGTAGTAATAACAAATTGTAAACATAATTACAGCAAAGTAATAATAGTAACAGTAGATTACACTAATAGTGCTGGAAGTAGTTGTAATTATAGCCGTAATTATAATAACAATAACACTAGAAAAAAGAACGGTCATAACCACATTAATAGGCTACAGTAACAGACAGTAGTCGTGGTTTTAGTAGTAGTAATATAAATCATAGCAGTAGTAGTAGTAGGCCTAGTAGCCTAGTAGAAGTGATAGTAGCAGTGGTAATGTAGCAGTAAAGTTATGGCTGTAGTAGTAGTAGTAGTAATAGTAGTTGTTGCTGTTGTTGTTGTTATAATACTAGCAATTATTGTAGTAGTAAAGGGGGGTTGTACTGTTTGTTTGTTAGTTCGTTTGTTTGTTTGTGTTGGGGTTTAACGGATATCAGCACGATCACTGCCATATTGTGCGAAAAGTCTATGCACTTTCCATTTTACAAGGCCAGCATTGTATTGCCTAAAACGCTGTTGAGACAAAAAGGGAAATGAGATATAAATAGAAATGAGTACTTCTAGAATCTTCCATCTGACCACTTCGACCACTTAATGCTGTTGGCATATCCATTCTGTATTATGTCGTTGTTGTTTTTATTTGCGTGCGATTTCATCATATCCAATGAGGCAAATATAATCCATCATCATCATTCTAATCTCAGCTCGACACTTTTGCATACCGTATATCCATAGCATATGTTTGTTTTATTTGTTTGTAGGCCCACCGGAAGAGAAAATCGTCCACATGTGACTGAAAGGATAACAGAACTTATTCATTAGAGACCGTTACAAATGTGTCACTTTCGCAGGTAGACAGATGGTGGATATTTCATTGACTTGCAACCTTGTAGGCACATCTGTCTTTCTGTGAGAAGAGATCAAGTATCACAAGTTCTGTCTGTTTCTTAAAGTATTTTAGGATTTTGTTCTATAAATTGTGAATTCCCAGTTGATCATTGTATTGATAGAGCTCAATACCATTTCACTATAAGGTTAACCTAGGCTCTGAAGGGTTAAACCACTTCAGCACCTTTATTCTCATATAATAAAGCCGCCTGTAGATTGTTGAAGATTGATGGCATATCCACACCGTTGCATCAATCTCCGCCAGGTAGCTAATCATCATCGTCTGTCATCTCGATCAAGGTCGACTTGAAATGAGTCGTCATCTCTCTCTATCGTCGACTCTTCTGGTGTATTCCGCCAAAGGTAGATTCATCCAATCTTTCGTTTCATCTGTCCACATTCTTTGCTGTCTTCCTCTCAGTCGTTATCCTTCGATATTCCCTTTCAGTGTGGTGTTGTCTTGTTCGATGTGATCAAAGTATTATAATGTCCTTATTTGAATTATTGTCAGTAGTAGTTTCCACCAGGAAATGCAGATTATCAAAAGCAGACGAAAAAACAAAAAACAAAAAAAAAACAATAACAACAACAACAAAAAATAATGACCATAATTTTTGTTTAATGTGCCGGGAATTTACAGAAAGTGAGAGGGGGAGAAGAAGACGAAGAATGAGAGAAAGAAGACAAAAAAGGAATACAACAAAGAAAGAACGAAAAAATAATGAAAGAAAGAAAGAAGGAAGGAAAGCAAGCAAGAAAGACAGAAAGAAAGAAAGAAAGAAAGAAAGAAAGAAAGAAAGAAAGAAAGATAGAAAGAAAGAAAGAAAGAAATATTTTGTTTTGTTTTGTTTTGTTTTACTGTCGCTGGTGCTTCTTTCTGCCATACACAAAGATTTTTGAACAAGCGGTGTAAAGAAGAAAGAATGTAAAAATCCCATTTCTGGTTGTTCTCTGAAGGACTGACCCAGAAAAAATAGATAAATAAATGACAAGAATATTGCCATAAGGAGAAAACTTCATCCTGACGCCATTAAGTTTTGCAAATTTTTCGTGATCTGCGTTTCAAGAAAAGACCGTAAAACTAAAAGAGATTTTTTTTTTCACGTTAAACTAGATGATTGTTCAACACTCTTAGTCATCTGGCCAAGGAAAATAATAGGGATGGTCAAAAACAACGCCGGGCAATGAAAGAACGAAAGAAAGAAAGTATTCATACAAAAAATTGAAAGAAATGGGGATGGAAAAAAAATAAAAATAGAAGAACAAGAATGAAACAAAAATAAAGCAACCAAGAAAGGAAGAAAGAACGAAAAAGAATGAGGATGAAAGAGAAACAGAAGGGGGGGGGGGGGAAGGAAACAAAGAAAGGGGTCAAAGACTTCCATTGTTATCAAAGAGCATTAATCCCTGTCAGAGCCTCGCGACAAGCAATCTGCAGTCAAGGCAGTTAAAAGAGCTTCGTCTAAGTGGGAAAAAAAATGCGTCCGCTTTGGCATTTATTTGCTGCATGGGATTACCACGTCATGTTACTTAGATCAAACTCTTATAACGGTTTTTGGCGCTAATCCTTGGCCAGTCTTAATCCCTCGCGAACACTATGCCAAAAATAACAATCCAGTCAGGAACTTGACCAAATCAGCCACCCCGCCAACAAACGACCACCCCTTTTAAACGGCCAGTCTGAAAGAAATGACAGAATGACGTTTGCAGTTAGAATAAATCTTGTCTTTTCACTGAACTGTGGTAATGTAATTGAACATGCAGCAGACGACGGCAAGTTAAGTCGCAAAAGATTGCAAACTTCAATTGCCGGATCAAGCTTGATTTTCTGTATCAGTATGCCAGCTATACATGTTGGCTACCCCAATCTGCAATCAAGTTTATACCATAAAATAAACAGCAATATATTGTCTGCAAAGAACAGACTATAACTTGTGTCTATGTCAGAAAAGTCTATACAATACATGCAATCCATCAAAGGTGCCTTAGTAAAGCCTTAAGCTCTTTTCAAAATGATCGTATGTTGCACTTCTTTAGTAAGGATACACAAAACAAAGGAACGAGACACAAAGGACAGAAACGAAAAGGGTCCACAAAAGGACCCAGGGAGGTATAGATATACACCCTCGTGGGAAACGTTTCATTGTGCTGAATAAAAAACATACAAAACAAAACAAACAAAAACACGAAATCTGAAATGGTGTAGTATAGTCATAATGTCTCGTTCGTCAGGCCTTGCCGGATGGCAGTCGGAGATGAGAGAGACAAAGGAAGGGATGAAAAGACAATAAACGAATAAACAGGAAACAGATTGGCTGAATCCCACGAAACACTTATAGAAGAAGAGAGGATAAATAAAGTGAAGTGAAGTGAGCGCGTTATGGTATAATCATTTCATAAATTGTGGCACGATTCGTTTTCGGCAGTCCAGCATAGCGTGATAATGGTCCATTTAAATTTAAACATGTACGATAAGCTTATTATGACGTAACGATGCGTAATTTTTAGTGCAATGTCCAACATCACCAGTACTCACCAGCGACATGACCCACAAGAAAGACCAGGAGAACTACAGCAAATCTGGACATCATGTTTCCCCAGCGTGCAGATGTGCACTACTGTAATCGCTGTGCCTCCGTTTCACACGGACATCCAATACACGTGAAAGAAAGAAACAACTCACTCACGGAAGTCAGAGGGCGATGTTACTCCTTCTAGTAAAAATCTAAGACTGAGCCCGTCAGGTCCGAAATTCTCTCAGATGAATAATCTATGACAAAACAACCTTTTCTTCGTAGTTTAATTAGTTCTTCACTAATTGACATATATACATGTAGATAATTTAACTTCGCATATCAACAAAGCACACCCAACTACATCATTCCACACCCTAAAAACTGTATTTTGTTCCCTATGTGGTTATAGAAGGATTGTAAAAATAAATAATGGTTTTCTCCAAACAGAGAATTGGAAGGAAGAGGCCTTCGGTTAAATTACATTTGGGCAGACCATTTCTTAATCTCTGATGATCGTCCGCCCTTGAGAATACAGTCTACCCTCGGACCAATGGTCACTTTAGTAGTTACTCCAATGGTCATCCCGACGGTCACTTTACACGGGGCTGGTCTGGTTCCAGTTCCAGCTTAATCTGCCACCACCACCTGCATAACGGTTTTCCAGAAGAGCGGTATTGTGGATTAGTACAGATTAGTGGAGCGCTTTGCCGCAGGAAAATGGTCTCCGCAGTCCCTGTAGTGGTCTCAGGGAAAGATTGGACTTTTAGAAGCCGTGAAGTTTTTCTTGAAGAATGGGGGTCCTAGTACTCGGAAAGGGAGGGATGGGGGGGGGGGGAGTAGATGACTGAGGGAGGTAAGGTTGAAAAAGAAAGAAAGAGAGAGACGGAACACATACAAAGACAGACAGATACATAGGCATGGAGGCAGACGAAAGACAGACATGACAAAAATTAGACATTAGACGAAAAGACAAGTTGCGAGACGAGAGAGAGAAAGAAAGAGAGAGAGAGAGAGAGAGAGAGAAAGAGCTGGGGAAAGGGAGAGAAAGAGCAAAAATGGGACAACGAAAGAGAGAGAGAAAGAGCTAGCCGGTCAGACTGACAAGCAAGTAGTCAATAAGGTAAAAAAAAAAAAGAGAGAGAGAGAGGGAGAAATAGAGAAAGCCAACGGGATGGGTGGATGAATAGCAAAAGAGAGCGGAGAAAGAGAAAGAGATACTGATAAGAACAAGATACAATGTACTTACACACATATGAAAGACATAAACGAGACTAATCAAACAAACAAACATAACACACACACACACACACACAAACAAATAAATAACAAAAAGAAAAACGCCAAAACCTAGTATATTTTATGTGTATTTATTATTATTATTTTGTTTGTACAGTTAACTTCTAAGGACCATGGCAAATTTGCTGTAATAAAAATCACTCCTGTACTCTCCTCGTACACAACGCACTCACACAATCTGAACCTCTAGCATAACCCTCACTCTGACAAAGTAAACAGATTCCAAATCTCATACCAGGAACCTTGGTGGTATCCGTTGCCACCTTAAAACTGCATAATACGTATACATGAATAATATAATATACCATTCAAAACAAGCGTTCACAAAGGCGTCGAGTAAAAGTGGACCGTTATACATCTATGCTTTTCACAGTAGCATGACTTTATATCGTTTATAATGAGTCAATGGTAGTATATAGTACACGGATATACAAGGTCAGGGTCACAAGATGGAAACAACAAAAGACAGACAAGGTGAAATGTTTCTCAAGGAGGGGACATGCATACTGTGATTCTAAGTCGATTTTTTGTTTGTTTGTTTGTTTGTTTTTCTTCTTTTCTTGTTCTTTTTCTTGTTGCTTATTTTTCATTTAAAAAAAAAAAATGTTTAAAATTTTTGTTTTATATTGTTTTCTTATGTTATGGACTGTACCATAATTCTAATAATTATTTCACTGTCCCAGAAATCACATAAAAGAACCAAAGATACAAGCAATTATGGATCCATGAAGTCTAGTCCTGTATGTACCAAAGCACAGGAGATTTTATTCAACAAAACAACAACAACAACAACAAAAACACTAACTCTTTTTCTCAAAACTTGAATCTAATCATTGAGTAAATTTGTATTTCCACTCATGAAAAAAAAAAAAATTGAAAAACTGAAAAAAGTTTGTATTTCCACTCCTGTCTTTACAAAAACTGAGCTTTCCCGAAGTACGGCATATTAGATATATTATTATTATATTAATCAAAGAGGCGTTACCGAGGCCAAGCAGAGCGCAGTGTAGTCATCCTTACAGATACATATAAGTCAAACAACACTGTGAACAGTGAACACTGCAGCATCCGAAACTCTACAATACATGAACAATCCTAATCGAATAAGCGCTACTGAAAGGTTTCGGAATAGACATGAACGTCATCAAAACATCAGCTGCAGCAATCACAGCCACTGCAACCACAACAGGAACAACAAAGCCAATAAGACACTGCCTATCGTCCCAACAACTCCGGTATTAACAAGACACTGCCTATCATCCCAACAACTCCAGTATTAACAAGACATTGTCTATCGTCCCAACAACTCTGGTATTAACAAGACACTGCCTATCGTCCCAACAACTCTGGTACTAACAAGACATTGCCTATCGTCCCAACAACTCCGGTATTAACAAGACACTGCCTATCGTCCCAACAACTCTGGTACTAACAAGACACTGCCTATCGTCCCGACAACTCTGGTATTAACAAGATACTGCCTATCGTCCCAATAACTCCAGTATTAACAAGACACTGCCTATCGTCCCTACAACTCTGGTATTAAACACAGGAATTGCTGTGGAATAATTGATAGGGGCATGAGGTTTACAGCCTAGCAGAATCATTGATGCCATACATGCGGTTTTATGCTTGATCTGAGAAGAATCTGGAATTTCCTAAATAAACTAATGCTACAAAGATATTGAGTAACAAATATACACCTAACGATACAAGCACCTCTCCGACCTTTATTTGACTACACTTTGAGAAGAAACTACGTGTATACAGATTTCGATGGTTTTGGCGTCCAAAGTCACAGTAATATTGGACCAAAGTGAATCAAATGAAACTAATGCAAATTTCCTCTACTATGGAACCCCATTAGCTGACTGAATCAAGTGAATTGTTTCAACTGACATACTGCTGTACTGGACAGTACAAGAGAAGTCATTCTAAAGACCATGAATGCCAAAAGTCGAGGAGTTTCATCGCACACCCATATATATGCAGATAGAGTATGCACAAGATAGGCACAAAAAGAGACTGAGATGCGGCCTCAACCTGCATATGTTTATGTGACTGAACCACAAATCTCAAACATTGCATGATGAAGTCAATTTTTGTCAAACACCTGCAATGTTGCGTGTGACTTCCTTACTGCACCTACAAGGATAACAAATTGAGGCCACTTTCAAGCATTCTGTGATATGAAAGAGTAAGACCAAAAAAAAAAACAAATCAATAGTTAACATCCAAAGTCAAACAGCGAAGAAAATTAATTGGTGGCAACTGCATACATTTCTTGAAGAAAAAAAAAAAAAACCACAAAAAAACCCCAGAGAGATACAAATAAATGAAAGATGACCTAGAGAAGAACAGATAAAGAGATGGTGAGACGCAGACGAGCAAATCATATAATATTCAGTGTCATTGGTTGCCTTTGTAAGAATTTTTCACTGTTATTGATCAAGGCACATTTGTCTTAATGATTTCTCAAAAAATGAAAGATGGCAGGCAAATAAAGAGGAGGAAGGGATGGGATGTCAGCAAAGCCTAAGAAGTACTGGAAACTTGATAGACATGTATGGACATTTGTATATATCAGTAGTGCACAGAAATATGGACAAAAGTTTAATAAATGAAAATTTTGTTTAAAATCTGGAAAAATAAAAGCAGATATTATGACTGATGAAAGGAGAACAGATTACGGGAGGAAGGGCATTCACAGATGTACATTAAAACTCTAAGTAGAAAAAGCAGAATTTGAATCTTTATGCAATATGTCAATACACCCGGTGATGTAAAACCGCTATGCATTACCTGATGGTAAAAAATTTGAATTTCAGGCTATTCTTTTCTGACAACAGAACAACTACAATGCTAAGAAAATGTTCACCAGATTTGTTTCCTGATAGTACAGTCTTTCCTATCAAACTATGTAAATGGCTTTTTTACAAGCAGTTGTTCAATGGTTTTTGAATATTGTTAAGTTTTGTTATGTCCATCCTTAAAATTTGTTGTTGTGTTGTGAATTTTGTTTGTGAAGTCTGAAAATATGTTCACCCATTCAAACATTTAAAAAAAAAGCAAAAAAAAAAAATTCTTAACATTTGGCCAGTTTTTGGGGTCTCTACACTATGGTAACTCCTAAAAACCAAAACAACCTCAGGCTGTGAATCGGGAACCAACATTGGCAACAACAATGCTTAGGATGTTCAATGCATTTTTGATAATACATGTACAAGTTGCAAGCAAATGTTCGAGTCAAGGGAAATCACCCCAAAAATGGTGGGTTCAGAGATCAATGTGGTCAGTTTTGTACCGGCCTTTTGGTAAGTCCAAATCAATGCTTTGAGCGTTGTTTTAGTAGCAGTTTCATTACAGTATTTCCTCATAAAATCGAAATAAAATTTCAGTCCATGAATTATCCCTTGACAAATACACTGAATTAATAGAAAAGGCTTTTGGTTGAAGTGAAGGTAGATATGGTAAAACAGGCAAAGACGGGCAGTATGACAGTCAATGGGAATGGAGGTTTAGTGGGTAAGACATTTCAAAAGGTAAATGTGTCAAGACAAGTGAGTCCATGCTAATGTTCTTTTCTTTAAACCATAATTTAATTAAATTTCCACCTATTCAAATATAACTTTCCACAATATTAAAAGATAACATACTGCATATTGTTTCATTTAATTATCTGAAAACAATATTTTCCTCACTGTAAGTCAAAAGAGAGATGGGAAAATAAGATCTAAAAATCTTGATCTAGTTTTGCTCTCTCAACAGAAAATTTCAAAGAGAAAGATCTTTAATCAAAATCTGTTAGAATACACAGAACTGATGACAATTTGGCTTTGCTTGATCATTGCTAAGTGTCAGTGTTGCATATAGGGGCTGCGTCACAGAGTTCAGAAAAAACACATTCTCTTGTTACAAATACATCATTTTATCATCAATGCATCTTTGGCAGAGACAGAATAAGGAAAGCATTATTATTATAACCAAAAACACATCTTTGGTTCCTGGTTGATCATAAAGATGAAGAGACTGAGGATCACAAGTATAGTATGAAACAACAGATCACATATATTCATAGACCTTTTCAGAAACAAAGTGACCTTTTCAGAAACAAAGTGACCTTTTCAGAAACAAAGTGACCTTTTCAGAAACCAAATGAAACTTTTGTTTCCAAATATTGCTGTGGATAGATGTTGAACCATTTTCCACTTTTTCCACAAATCCTTCACATATTTGAAAGACTCCACTGAATAAGTCATATTTTCTACAAAGGGAGAAAAATAGAAATGAAAGTTTAGAAGTCTATAATTTTTCACTGTATACCTTTCTAAAAACTCTCCCTTAAGCGGAACTTTACCTGGTTTTTCCGAATTATTGTTCTGGTTATGTGCTTTATCATGTTGGGGCAATAACTGATTTTTCACAAAAATGTGAGTTATCTGGGTTTTCAACTGGAGTCTTCATTTACTTTTAGTTTTAATTAGAGGATCGCCTAGTTAAAGTCATATTTGAAGTCAGTCTGACAATTTTTAAACTGCTAAAAAAAAAAAAAAAAGAAGAATTTCATTGGATGAGTGGTAGTAAACCATGCATTTTTCAACGGAGTTAACTAAACACTGCTCATCCATACTGTTCTTGCATCGGTGTTTAAGTCCAGAAAAGGAAAGGGCGACTCCTCATACACTGAGGCAATAACTCTGGTTACCTTGCATTTCAGAAAAGGTCTATAAACAAAGATAACAGGAAAGTGGGTCCATGGCATGATGTCCAAGGTATAGTATCAGGCACATACACACTCAGATAGCTGTCAATTACAGTAAAAAAAAATGGTACAATCTTGCTTCTCAATGTCAAATGGAAAGGTGCACAATTAAGAAATAACATAGGTGGTGTGTACTCTCTGACATATTCCAACAATCACATGTAATCTGATCAACCATAAACACTGAACTGATCAACACTGAAATTTCAATGCTTCAGACACCTGATCTTAGCTATTTCCACTTGCAATGTAAGGAAGATGAATACATGTATTTCAAAACAACACCCCCAACAACAAAATACATTAAAATTCAAAAACAAAAGATACAGCATAACAATTAATGTTTTACCGTCGCCAAGTCACTGCGTGTACATTGCAATTTTACGGAAACAAACACTTTAGCATTTTATTTGCAACATTCCTGATACTTGACAAGAATTAAAGTTATCTGCATGACATACTGCATGTAATGCGTTAAACGGAGATAACAATATACACACATAAGGATTAAATTTATGATAGATTTCCCTAATTATTCCAGTTTCAACATGAAATTTTCTCATTCAATGACCTTAAATTTTTTCTTTCAATGCTCCAGATATTTGGTCATGTCTACACTCCTGAACATGAGACATCAATTTGGCAGGTTTTAAATCACGACGAACAAACTACGATGCCGATCTCATTTGGAACTCTTCCTATCACGTGTACTTTCAATGCTACCTTACTTGAGGCCAGGCAGTGATATTGGCAGCTCTGTACAGATTGCTGGAGCCAGCAGGTAGCCAGAGATGATAACTTATAAGTCATTATGACGACATCTTATCAACAACAACAACTACCATTAATGGCCTTTCCATCACAATAACCTGTTTTGTAACTTGTAAATTGAACACTGTGAGGCTTCTTTTTCCTCGTAGAGTAAAAGTGTCAAGATGTAGGTCTGGTGATCCTCATGCTTTTGCTATTGCAAGGAAAACAGCAACAAATGGTGGTCATTGGTCATTATATATTCTCTTTGTAACACTAATTACGGGAGGTTTGCTATGTCAGACGATGCACAAGAAAAAGGGAAACTGACCAGGAGTCACAAAGATGATAAACAGGCATGAGGTTATTGGGTTGATTCAGTTTACGTGAGAATCAAAACGGGATCGAGAGTCCAAATTTTGAAGTAGGAAAAAAACAAAAAAAAACATAACTGATGTCCTCCCATCCACAGATAGGCTGGCTTTATTATATATGCGATATTGATGTGAGATCATTATGTTAAATAATCAAGGTGGAGGCGAAGGAAGTCTAGTTATTATTTGATAAGGAATAACAAAGACTATCTAATATTCTTCTCTTGCATCATTGTTTATGTTGGCTTACAGACTTACAAGGTACTTGAGTGGACTTCAATTGGCCATGTGGCCCTTTTTTTTTTTGTTGTTGTTGTAGTTGTTGTTCTTCTGTTCCGTCTAACAGGATTTCATCTTTGAGTAGAACAGACTTTCTAATTATCTTATCAAGCAATATTTCAACTGAATGTTGAAAGATCATCTAATGAGCTCTGCTCATGCCTGTCATGACAACAGTTTGACAAAACTGGGAGCGAGAAACCTTTTTGAGTTTGGGGGACATGATGAGAATTATGACGATGGGGCCAGTTAGTATAACTACGGTTATCGCTTTAGCAGTTCAACTTCATCTTGTATAAAATTATGGGATCACACATTACAAGTTAACATTTCAGTGAAATAAAATCTTGTTCCTGCTTTTTAACTGAAAATATGTTCTCCATATTCATTTTTTTTTTTTGTGTTCAGTCCTCAGGGACATCCGTATAGAGCTTGTATACTTGTTCAAAGCTTATCTACTTAGCAAAGAGGAAGTCACTTGGCCACAAGAAAAAGAAAAAAAAACAAACAAATAATGAAAAAAAAAAAAAAACAGGTTATAAAAACATTATTCCTTGCCCATATATGAGAGCAATATGACTTATTCTGCCAAACAAAAAGAAAGTAACTGGACCATACAAACACAAGTATTCTGAGATTCGAGAATGGCAAGACAGCAATAAAATCAGATGGCATTAATTTCTGAGTGCTGTGCAAACTGAACATCCACTGTCCCACACGGATCCTTGAAACGTCTAATAAACTTAACAGCCACTGATAATTAACTTAACAGCCACTTACATTCCTTTGATGAGAATTCTAAGAAAATTTAAACTGATTCTGAAATACCAGCTTTGTGATTTTGGCATTTGTGACAATTGGTTTTCGAAGGTTGAACTGGAATGTTCCAAAAACAAACAATAAAAAATGGTACTTAATGCAATCAGCTTGAAGAATAGAATTTAAGAAATGATTCTCATTTTCTAGAATGGCTAGCTTTCTTTCACAAACTGGAGGTGGTTGGGGCATGTCATGATTTACATGAATCTTTGGATAGAAATAAATGCATGATGATGACGACCATGATGATTTATATTGCCACATAATTTTTTCTCAGATTTTGTTATTTGTTCGTTTGGACAGATTTGGCTAGATGCTGGTTGATGGTCTGTCTCTTGATATTAAGAACATTTATATGAAATAATTTATATTTGTCCAAAACATCATTATAATTTTAGTATCAAGTAAATTTAAATGTGAAATTATGAGAAAGACTAACAAGCATATGAAATATTTAACAAATGGATTCTCAGTGAGGAACATTAACAATTAAAAAACAAACATTTATTTAAAACTAAAACAGTAACAACAAATATAGTATGGACTGAATTTTGTTTATTATGATAAAAGTGTCCTGTAAATCTCAAGTTTTCTGTCATGTTTGAAGTTCTATAAGGCCAATAAAATACACAGTCAACATCAGATATATGCACAGAAATAGAGACAAAAAACAACAACAACAGAGGAGAAAAAAAAAAAAAAAGTAGATTAAGCATTCACTAACTTCTTTTATATTACTAGAATTGTATTGTACACAGTAAGTTGGTAATCAAGAAGATAAGAATACTACTTGGTAATATTTGATTCTTAAGACACAAGGTAGACTTCCCAGCTCACTTCCACAGGACAGTAAAATTGGCAGTCAAAAAAAAATAGATGTACCACATGGTAACATTTGATTCTTAAGACAAAAAATAGACAGATTTCAGTCCAAGCCTATCTGGCAAACAACTGGCCAGAAGTGGCCAGACTTTGCTGAGAAGGATAATTCGAGGAGACAGTATACATACAAACAATACCAGGCAGTAAAAATTCTAAGAATGAACAGCCGACACCCAGCTGAGTAAATATCTGTAAACATTTACAAAAACACAATTAACATGACTGTGGTCATATCAATTTCAGACTGACTCCCTAAAGACTACAAAGCTTGAAACTCCAAAAATATATACAATGTTGTAATTTCTAAACAATGCATACAATATGTTTTCAAAGTGATATTAAAATCTTATAAAAATTCTTAAGAGGTATGGAAATAAAGACCGTGCATGCCTTTGCATAAATCACTGTTTGATACCTCACAGATGCTTCAATCGACTCTGGATGTTTTTGTTGTTTTTTTTTTCAGGGGGACATAAGCAAAAGTTGGAACTGTACAATGTTTATAAGCTACCTAGAATGTGTTTTCAGCATTTGGTCCCATAAAGGGGTTATTTTCTGGCACTGCTCATGGCCAATGATCATTGTGGGCTGATTTTGAATAAATCAGCTAACACAAAAGATAGACTGCACTTGAACAGTGTCATTCTTCAAATATAAACTTGTTTCTCCATTTTTCTGGGGGAATAATGATGGAAAAAACTTAAAAATTAAAAAAACTGTAAATTACAAATTACAGCTAAAACAAATGAGCATAAGCCAGCTTTGAAATTAACAATCTTGAATAAAAGATGGTTGGATAACCAATTTTTGAAATAAACCATTCAAATGAACCAAATGATCTTATTGCATTAAGGATGATGATGACAATTGGTTTTTAAACTAAACTGTTTTGTGCTAACTGTAATATAACTACAATAAAAGATCTAAATAAAGTTAATTGGAAGGGAAATATATTTGGCCATTGTGAGGGAAATATTTGTTCCATATTCTTTTAAAGCTATGAGACTGACAAAGACAGCAAACTTTGAATGACAATGCATATATGTTCTTTCATGGTTCAAAACTATGTAAGCTGGGACAACAAATGCAAGGATGATGACTGCTCATGATCCACCTGGTATGTACAGGTAGAGGGAGATGAATATTATTGCTTATTGTGAAGGAGTCAAGTTCAGCAGAAAGTTGGAAGAGACCTTCACCGACCAACATTTCAATACAGACATATACAGCAAGTCAAAATTGTAAATACCTGAACTATGTACACAAACCCAAATAATCACACAGTCTGCCCTGACATCTCTCTCATTCTCTTTTCTCTCTCTATCTCACACATTAGCCAAGATACAGAACTGCATATGTCAGTATGACAGCCTCACTACATCTCTCAGATCTGATAGAAAGCAGTTCTGTCACTACAGAAAAAGCGACAACACGCATAATATGTAACTGCTCACACGGCTTTCATCTCACAAACAACACACATTAATGTAGAATAGAAAAATCTCACACAACAAATGTTGTTTGACAATGCCATACTTAAGCTGCCATTTCTGTTTCTACCTGGAGAACAAATACCGATGCTTCATTTCTTTGCCAGTCATTAGTTGTTTTTTTTTTTTTTGTAAATCAAGCCCATTTCAGAAATTCATAGCTGCCATCAGCCAAATGCTTATCAAGTAGTGACGTTTTACTTCAGTTTGCCTTGCTCTTGGGCTATTCACGACATATAAGTCTATATAGATGTGAGAATGACTGTATGATATATGTGTACCAGGAGTTCCCAGGGTCACCTTGCTAGAAGTGGCTTGAGATAGCATTAATTTTTACTGATCAATTGCATTTTTTTGCTCTTACTAGTCTTACTTTCTTTTTTTTTTTAATTTCAGTGCTTCTTTCTCTCTCAATCATTGAAAATAAAATACAAATCAAGCTGCTGTAGGGGGCCGCATGAATTTTAAGTTTTTGGATATGGGGTCACAAGAGCAAAAAAAAGTTGGGAATCACTAATGTATGCTCTCTTTATCAACTACGAAAAGAATTTCCTTTGGGAGACAAAAATTTATATCTTAGTGTATCTGATTTTTTCTTTACTTATCTTTTCTATTCTCCTAGTTTTCACAAGCCAAAAATGGGTCCAAATAACATGTTGAAAATTTGGGGAACATGCAGGGAAATTTCATAGCACATCTCCTTTCTCCATCTTTTGTTGAACTGTTTCCAAATCAGATTGTACATCAGCTGGGTAACAGACTGTTAACATATGTTATGTCTGTGGAAGCACCCTGTGTCTCTACAAGTTGCTCTCAAGGCTAGTGAATCAGCTTTATGTGCCAAAAGCTGCTGTCTCACAGATCGACAGATAGTAGTTTATGACAATGCTTGGGTGTCAAATGGCTTTTAACAATGGTGGAAGACACGTCCTGGTGAGGGGTATTAGGACTAAAAAACAAAAGGATTGTGTACATTACTAACAGAATAGAGAAAGGCAAAAATAAATTTTTACCAAACACTTATCACTGCCTGCTGCAATATGATGGAAAGTTTACGTTTAAAACATGCCATAAATATCAAATGTACGTTTCTTTTTATCAAGTGGCTGTACAGCACATTTGATAGAACTAAAAGTAAAAAAAAAAAAAGCGAATGAAAAAAAGAGAAAGAAAGAAAGAAATGACAGCAAACAGCACCCTGCTTTCCACATCCGTCCCTGTAGTGATGGACAATAAATTTTATATCAAACAGCAACAAATGAAAATGTTCTAACAACAACTTTTAAACAATCACCAGTAAACCGCTGTCTCTTTTTACTGCCTCTCCATCTCTCTCACATACCAAAATTCAATTATCTTGCTTTCTTTCATCTCATATTCACTACTAGCCCACTCTACAAAAGGCTGTATTTATCTCTTGTAATATACTATGACATAATGGCAATGAAGCAAATGCAGTACCATGGACCTGAAGAATAACTCAACTCCCAATGTAATACACCCATGGTCTGACAAATAAAGCATTTACTTTGTCACAAGGCTCCTTCCTCCCTGTCATATTGAGCAATGAAATACGGAGCACAAAGCATGGTGATAAACACTTTGCATAACACACATAAAAAAATATGCACAACACACAACACAACATATGCGCAACACACAACAAACATCTGCACAGTCTCTCATTCCCATACTCCTCAGGATAACTGAACGTTCTGTCCTCAGGATAACTGAACTCTCTCAAAAAAACAGTGACAAAAAACAAGAGTTATCTCCATCAAACCAAGCCATCCTTGAAATGACTGTCACAGAGTTAAGAAAATGTGAGCAGTTCTTTCAAATGATCAAGTAATCATACAAAACAATACAGTATGTGTGTTACTGGTAGAGAGTTCACTATATTGTGTGGTATAATCAGGAGTACAGTTGAACTATTGCAGCAGTAAATGTGCACATTAGGCTCTAATACAATGTGCGCTATTTAAAAAATTGTACAAAATGCTGTTTAATATGGAATCTTTAATTAAAAAAAAAAAATTAATAAATAACATAAATAAAATTAGCTACAAAACAGTCTGTAACGAAGACAGATGTCAGCTTAGTAGCAGTTCCTCACCCTAACTAGATTGGTGAGACCACAGAGTTTGGCTTTAACAACACAATTTCCCTGTTCAGACATTCCTTGTTTGGGATAAATTTTGGTAAGACTTCATTAACTTTGATTTCAGCATATTGTCAACAGCAGAACTTATCTGACTCAGCATCACTGAAACTTGTGTAGAGGAGACAAAGCAACCATACACTTTGCTGGACATCGCAGATTTTCAATGTCTTAGCAGAGAAGCATAAACATAAAATGTAATCTAACCTGTTTGATCCGATATTTTATATATTTTATAAACCTGTAGTATTGAAATGGCAGTTCCTGTTTTACTGGTTTCAATTTTCATACAGCATTTCACATTAATTTGTGTACAGCTGAATGTATTTTAAGAGAATTAAAATCATCAAATCTTTGTTACGTAAAGCTTAAACCTAAGTCTTCCTTTGGTATTTGGATACACATATGAGACGTGACACGATGAAAACAGGCACTCGTCAAATTTTGAGCATATGGAGTTATTGGTATTACTGTGAAGATTATTCATTTCCCTTTCAGTGTGTGAAAAAAGTATTGGTCTACCTTA
>JBCAUA010244596.1:7564-20376 GCA_038406235.1 Peronia verruculata | reverse complement strand
TCAGTATACCAAATAAATTACAAATAATAGCCTAGAACAACCCCGTTGGCTTAACCTGCTGGGACCCTCGACAGCGTCAGAGTGGACTTGCGCTGGTCAAGGTTCTCATACATGTTAGCGTTAGGGAGGACCGTCACCCGCTCGTCGGATCTACATGTTAGTGTTAGGGTGGACTTGCGCTGGTCAAGCGCCTCATACATGTTAGCGTTAGGGAGGACCGTCACCCACTACATGTTAGCGTTAGGGTGGACTTGCGCTCGTCGAAGGTCCCAGCAGGTTAAGCCAGCGCGGTTGTTCTAGGCTATTATTTGTAAATTGGTATACTGAATAGGCCGCCGGGGTCCACCTATCCTCTCCCTCTAAAAAAAAAAAAAAACGATGTAGGATAGATTTTTAGTTACCACACTGTTTTGCTATTTTAGAACAAGTTTCTCGCCAGATAGATCCCTTGGCAAAATTAGGATTTGCACGTAAAGAGCGTAGTAATCAGAGAGTAAAGTTGGATAAGTACAACCTATTTTACTACTAAATTGCTGGTTACCGGGAAAGCGATTCAGGTATAAACCATACTAAGCGAGTCTTTAGCCGGATCGATGCCCTGGTAGGAAAACAGGATTAAACTTTTTGTTGCACAATGTACAATATATCTGGCACATTTTAAGCCCATCAAGTTGTCAACACGGAATATTTGAAAGTTAGGCAAGTTTGTTTCGGGAAATATTTGGTCCCTTCCCTATTTTCATACCACCAACAAAGAACCGCTACTTCGGTTTTACTTGGTGTCCCCTTATGCAACAAAAGTGTAAATAAATGATGAAGGGTAGACATATACCCGGGAGCCCTTTGGACCAGAAATGCTGTTGATAAGAGCTATCTACGTCATAGACTACCGCTGTCAGTGAACGGGCAATATCAAGTCCTTAGACTGCTCCACTACAAAATATGTTTAACTTGCTATCTTCTGGTATATCAGTTTCTGTGAAGGCTATCTTAAATACTAGATCTATAGGTCTGAAGTTTATATTATAGTTTACTGTCTCGTCGCCATGTCAATTTGCCGACGGATCGGTTGTACCCTTGCAAGGCCAAATGCCAATCTCGTGGAGTAAAAAAGTGGATGCAAAAAATGGTGGGGGAAAAAAAAGGTACTTAAAGCTAGTATCAAGGCCACAACAGGCGCGTTCAACCTTGGCCCCGACAATAGGGTAATTTTTCTTTCTGTAAACTGTACTCCAACTAGTCATGGCGCTGCGCTGTCTCAGTAGGAGCCAACAGAGAAGAGGAGCAGCGCGCCCAGCAAGCCGAGCAGAAACGCCAGATGCGAAAGGCCAGAGCAGCCACAAACTATAGTACAACCCCAACCCCATTTGCCCTACGTGTGGAAGAGGTTTTCTTGCCTGGATTGGAGTTGTAAGGCATCTCCGGGCCCATGCCCAAAGGTGCAGCTCAACATCTAACTGGTGTCAATGGTCATAATCGAGAACGAATAACGAACAACAACAACAACAACAGTATGGATACTGCCTGTTTCCAATCTGAGGACTGACAGTGGTGTATGTGTTACGGTAGTGTGAAATGTGTAAGGACATGGTGTTACTAGACTGTGAGATGTGTAAGGACACATTAGTGTACTGTAGAATGTTGTATAGTATGGCCTTACTACTGTACTACAAAGAGCTAAATGTATGTATGACTGACAGTGATGTATGTGTTACTGTACTGTGAAATTTGTGTAAGGGCACATTAGTGCACTGTGGAATGTGGTATCGTATGGCCTAACTACTGTACTGCAAAGAGCCATGTATGATAGACAGCAATGATTGTATGTGTTACTGTACTGTGAAATGTGTAAGGACACATTACTGTACTGTGGAATGTGGTGTAGGATGGCCTCACTACTGTACTGCAAGTGCTATGTATGTCTGACTGAACATAGTATGGACATCATGTCTATTGCACTTGAGTACTTACGGATACTGTCTGTCTCCATTCTGTGGAAGATTGCCCCTTTATTACTCGCCATGTTTCTCTTTCCTTTTCAGGATACAAACTTGTTGACCACTCTTCTTCTTCCCTACCGTCTTGACCAGTCCACCACTCGATCCGGAGATTTATCTCACTATCACGACACTGGACACTTGCCACATACACTACTGTGCTTTTCAGCAGGACATACAATGTTTGACCACTCTATTTCTTTACTGTGTTGACCACTCCTGGACACAGGTCAGTCTATGGTGCTTCCCTGCCAAACTAACAAACAATCTCTGACCACTGAGTTTCTCTTAAGCAGCAATCTGTCCACTACAGATCTGATTTATGATATCACAATAATCCACTTACAGGTACACACGCTGGAAACAGGCCCTTCAATTTTATAGTGTGCTGAAACAATGTTTCCTAAGACTGCCTGCAAATTACGCAGATCGACCGAGTGTTGCCAATAATAGCATGTAGTGTAAGTCAACGTTCGGTTCTGAGTCACTTCAGTATGGACTGACAGTGCGAGATTCACACGTCTTGCTTGACTAACCACACTGCTAATGCCTACTACACACAACAAACAGAGACATTAGACACTGCTGTTATCTCCTGGCACAGGACACAGGGTTATTTTACACCTTAATCTCAATATCACTGATACCGACTCTGGTGCAATATCGCGCCAACTGCCTCGTTTAACATGGACGATAAAACCCCATAATCCTACATCTACTCCAACATTGCCTTAAAAGGGAATAAAAGAATTTCTAGAGAGCTTCAAATCTGGCAAAATGAATGGACAAGATATTATGGCCTGTGACACCTTCTTTCCTTTGTCTAGCGCCAGAGCAATCTCCACTGTTCCTCATCCCACACGATGTTATGGGCCTGATATTCCTCACGAGTGACCATGTCAAGCTGAATGTGGAGACCCCCCCCCCCCCTTTCCCCAATCCTCTCCGCTCTATCCCCCAATCTCTTCTCCATTCCCCCCTAAACTGCGCCTTTGTGTGATTGATTGAGCCAGAGCATCGAAGATTGGGTGATCGATCGAGTAAAGGATAATATTTCACTCGGCGGTGTCGGACTCAGAACACAGCATCGGACCCAAAACACCTGAGTCTCAATCTCTTACACCAGAACAGGTAAACAGTCATCGCTGGAAGAAAAAACAAAAACTTACACCGTGGGGTGGCTTCGACATGCATCATTACTGTAATGTGCGTTTGCTCTGAGGATGAAGATACATCTTTCATGGCGCAGTTTATGTTCAGTGTCCATATACCTCTGCTAAGACAATACATCAATCATTGTGTCTCTCTTAAAAGCCAGTATGCCAGGATAAATGCCATGTAAAACTTTGGCTTGTTTGTTAGTTGGATTCTCCCGTCGTCTGCGATGACTATAAACGCCATTTTAAACAGACAAATGATATTAGGGAAAAAAAAAACAACAAAAAAACAGAAGTATTCTTCGTAACTTATTTCTTCTTTCCCCTATTAATACTACTACTGTTATGGTTACCGTTGTTGAATCTTTTAAGGAGTATCCAAGCCAATCTGTCGCGTAGTTGAGACAGGTATATGCGCTTATATTATTTCCTCTAAAGAAAATCCAAATCCGTCTTCTTTGGAATATTGGTGGTACTTTTATGAACTGTTTAAAAAAAATATGCCTGTGATTTTCAACATCTTTTTCATTTTGCTCCCGTCAGTAAAATAATTCTTTAAGCATCTTTTGCATACGTATTGTTCGGCATATCTTGTGCTTCAGGTATCATTTACAAACCAGATCTAACTGTTTAACAGACTGAGTCCTTCAATATAAGGAAATTTATATGTATATATATTTCGCCTTCAAAAATAAAACTTCTGTCACTATGTAAGCAAGACAGCAATTCATTATTAATCTCTACTATCCCTTGAAAACTGAGTCCCCATATTGAACAAACGATCTGTTTACAATCTTCATAACAGCAAGCAGTTTTCGATATTCGCATGAAGCTTAAATTTCATTCCGTATTTGCGTCATCTGCTAATGCCTGGACCGAAGGACTGACGAAAACAGAATTCAGATAACACTAAACCCATTATCCCTTGACAGTGAAGCTTGGCGCCCACTGAAGCTTTGATAGA
This sequence comes from Peronia verruculata, assembly GCA_038406235.1. Classification (NCBI taxonomy): domain Eukaryota; kingdom Metazoa; phylum Mollusca; class Gastropoda; order Systellommatophora; family Onchidiidae; genus Peronia; species Peronia verruculata. Next base: position 16,258 of record JBCAUA010244596.1, on the reverse strand, counting down.
TGAGCTTTTGCAATCTCTCCTGTCCTTCACATGGGACATAAAAGTTACTTTGATAAAACAGTTTATGAAAAGGGTGTTTTTGTGTGAATGAGATTGATATGTGTTTACTATACAACTGATGTAGCTAAGAAGGGCGGTGTGCTTCCCATGGTGATCCGACCATTCTTAAAATTGAAAATGTTTTAAGTGCTAATTCGAACTCGATTTCTGGCAGTATCTTCAGGAAACCAGCCTTTCCATTCAATCATCTCTCCAACTGGGACGACACCTTTATTTGTTCTCTATCGGAATGGGACACTTACAGAACTCAAGTCTGTGTGTTAGTGTGTGTGTTAGTGTGTGTGTGTGTGTGTGTGTGTGTGTGTGTGTGTGTGTGCGCGCACAAGAGTGTGTGTGTGTGTGTGGGGGGGGGGGGAGGTCTGATTCCTTAAGCTGACCTCTGGGAGGTAATAATTTACATCATCACACACTCCTTTCAAAAAGCAAGATCAGCAACTAGTCTGTAGATAACCAGGATATAATTTTATATGTCTTTAATTTTCTATTTTCTTTCTGACCCTAATTATAGTGGATAGGTAAAATCAATTTTCTTCGAATGCAGAAATATGGTGATCATATTATAATACTGTTATGATTCATAAGTTGATCGATGACAGAGGTAAATGCCAACTCTGATCCAGGACTTCCAAGGAGGAGAAGTAAAATAAATCAGTTTTCCTCACTCGTTTAACGCAAAAATGTATTTGGTATCCAAATTTTCACTTCTCAAGAACAACGACAAAGGACGATCGGCAGCAGAAACAACAACAACAAAAAACAACACCTCATCGCTCACAATTATCAGCTTGTCACGGTTAAAGGCGGGTGTTAGTTTAGACTTCCACCCCCCCCCCCCTTTTTTTTTTAAACAAAAATATGAGTTCAAGCAACGGTAAAAAGTACTCGTTGTATGACTTTAAAAAATCGAGTGCAGTAGATGTCGACATTATCAAAGCCGAAGCCTAACAATTGTGTTTACAATATCCTACTTGATCCAACGTCTAAAAATAAAGGCTGGCATTATTCATTGAAACAATTTGGTGATTCTAGAGAGCTATTTTGGACATTTAGCTAAACACGAATCGTTAGACAAAAGAAAGACGATTCTTTGATATTGGAGCGCAAAGCTCTTTTCGCAGAAATAATAACAGGAAGAATCCAAATTAAAGAAAACAAAATAAAGCATCATTTCATTTGATAAAAGATGAGTGCGTTGACGCAATATTGACGTCAGACGTCCCGTGGGGAACACCAGGGTGTTTATTGGAATTGCAACTGAACACCGCAGTGTGGACATATTCGATTATCTCCGACTCACACAATATCTGTTCACCTTGATGTCACTTCGAATTTATAACCGTTCAGCAGCCTACCACCCCGCCTTAAAACAGCCTCCCCCCTCCCCCAATCCTTTATCACATCCCGTCTCAGAATCATTCAACCTGGCTGAATTCCGCTGTTGTCGGTTAAACATATTCTTGTATCGAAGGGCAGGAGAGAAAAACCCACCCATACCCGCACACACACACACCCTTCTGGCAGACTAACTCCTAAAGAGGAACGCGCAGAGCTTATGTCAGGAAGTCGAACGTGATCGCATCCATACAAAACACGTCCATTTTGGTATCATTTCTCGCTCCATTATATTCTTCTTTATTGGCCCAGACCAGTTTTCCTGTCTCCCTGGCAGGAGAATTTCCATTAGTATTTCACTGATTTCGCATTATTTCTTTCATATGTTTCCTTTTCGCTCCGTCTCTCCATCGTTACGAAACCCCGCGCTCGTCGTGGCTGTTACAGCGATATTCTCCAGCACGTTAGGTAAACATCGACAATATCTCTCTTGTCAGTCTCTCCTCTGTTGGCATGATCGTCATCACGAGACGGCCTCGAGCAGGAGAATAGGAGTACACTAGGCAGTCTGTGGCAGTCTGTTGCTGTCAAACTGAGAGTACCCGGCAGCTGATATAGAAGGCTGACCCGTGCTGGAGTGAACGACTGCAGGCTGCAACACACCCAAAGCATGGGTCTGAGATCTAGATCTCGGCTGGCTGAGTTATCAAACGGAACCAAAGTTGTAATCTGACAGGAAAATAGAGAAGATGTTATCTCTACCTATATCAAATCCAGAATGAAAGTAAATTCTTCTCATATAACAAACATTCGAACTGAATATCAGACGTCTTCGCCAAAAACTTACCCATGACAATGCTGGTCTAGCCATAATCAATTTTATTGGTGGCCATATAAAAACAAGGATAAGACAACTAGTTGTGCAAAATGAGGCCACGACGAGATTGTTTCGTCCTTAGGCAAGAATGATACAGAGCAGAGATCACACTTTCACCACAGAGTTTCTTTCTTATTCGGACATCTTTCCAAAGTCCACTGCCTTTGGTCTCGAAAAGTGTTTGAAGTTTCAGAGTCATACAGTATAGCACGAGGGTTGAATGGAAACGCCTAATGTATACATCTTTCAAAGACAACTGGGAAGCCACGGTGACTCAGTCCTCCACAACCAACACATCTCCTGCTAATCATGCCGACAACAACAACAACAACAACAACAATTTACTACTGCTTCTTTCGATACGGGAACCTTCACAGATCCACAACGAAAGAATGATAAAACACCACGTTCAGATAATAGGTGCATGATGCTACAGACACATGTGACAGTCAGTCTGAGAAAAAAAAAAAAAAGGTTGTAAGAAAGCGATATCAAAAATCTTTTTAAAAAAGGAGAGAGAGTGAGAGAGAGAGAGAGAGAGAGAGAGCACACACATACACACACATACACCACACACACACACACCGTAGCCACAACAAATCTCAGTGGCGATATAGATCTTTACCAAGAATTTCAACTCAAATCATTTAATTTATGCAAACCACTTAAAATGTTCTTTCGGATAAACTATGATTCTGCAAAAGGAAAGAATTGAATGATCTATTTCAGTTTGAGGATTTTCCTCCATATAAATAAATCTCAGGCCACGATGAAACTAAAAAGACTGACGACCAGCAGGTGACCATATCAAAGGTATAACCTTCAGAGATGACGAAGGCGTTTCAGTTTAACTGCATTAACACAGGCATGACAGATTCTAGAATTTCTTATTTCATCCTCTATTGTCGAGGGTGTGATAACAATATCAACATATTTTGCCCTAGGCATGGCCTACGATGCACAAAGCATCTAATGTTGCATTTCACTGATTTGATTAAGAAGCATCGCACTGATGCACGTCCGGCAACGTTTTGTCAAATTAACCTGCCCACTTGACCTGTCTTAATATGAATCGATACCTTTTATCTGATGACTGTTATTTCGAGAACAATCGATCCACTTCTCTCTACTTTAAGATAAACAAACCAGAGGAAAGACCGGGAAGGAACAAACCCCGTTATAGATCGCTGCCACACGTAGGGATGAGGATGGCATGCACATAGAAACGTGTCAGTGTGGCTGAGTAACAAAGAGCGACAAAGAAAGCGACTGAGAGAGAGAGAGAGAGTGAGAGTGAGAGAGAGAGAGAGAGAGAGTGTAGGTGTGCATATATGTGTGGGAGAGAGACAGACAGACAGACATAGACAAACAACACAGACAATCAGATATACAAACAAACAAAAAAAAATGTGTTGTGCTGCAGAGTATTATCTGTAAATGAAACTAAAATCAACAGCGAATTTAAAAAAAAAAATAATAAATAATAATCATAAAACAAAAACTCGGGGAATAAACCGAAACAAGAACAGGCAAAGAGATTTAGGGCATATGCAGAGGTGAAGATGTAAAGACACGGCCAAAATCAGACAGCAAGATGGCCAGAAAAGAAAACCAAAGTTTAATACGGATCAGCTAGACAAGACATTAGGACAAAATGTGTTTCCCAAACATCTGTAAAGGAGAATATAAGCAAGTATCCTATCCAAACAAACATAACGTCAATTTCAAAGTATGGTGTTTCAATTCAAATTAATACCCAACAAAGCGATGACAATTGTAAAAAAAAATGAACCAAAATCCAGTCTGACTAGATTACAGCAGGCATGACATGACATTAGCATTGCCCGAGGGATAATGTAGGCATTTTTTTTCATTATTTCGTCGGAATGCTATCTTTACGCCCAGCACCCACGGGCAGGCTGAGCACTGATTACCTACTATGACTTCGTTTGTCTCTGATTTATTTGAATCAGATTCACTAGTTGGAGAGAATTCTTTTCTTTTCAAAAATGATTCAGGCTTAACGATCCCTCTATTGTCGCTTGTGGACAATTGCGATGAACTTTAGCGCCGGATTTTAAATACATCTCTTTCCATGTGTCAAGCCTCTTCATCTGAAACAATAACCTCCGATTCTAATGGTAGAAACGGGAACACGATCAATGCAAGCTTTGATACAGCATCTTTCAGCATTATCTCTGTTTTCCATTATCAAATGTTCCTTTTTGCTACCATTGTTCCTCATAAATTGGAACAGGAGAATGTCGCAGCTAAAACACGGAAAAAATAAGGAACAAGCTCCTGCTCAGTCAGAGGAGGACGAAATTGGCAAACAGTTGAAGGAACAATCTGACGGCTAGAAATCTTTTCTTCCAGTAATCCGAGTGTCCGCGGCATTCGTAAGGAGAGCAGGGTGAAAAATAATGCTCTCTAAGTCCTGTGATTTCCTCTTCTAACCAAAAACCATCTTATCTGTCCTAACTTACCGACTCTTAGGTTCTCTTTCTTTTTCACCACCTTAGGCCTGCATCAGGAATTTTTTTTTTTTTCTATTCTCAAATTTGTCGTTACATATTAAGTTCAGAATAGATGTATCTATCATTCCAGAGCTGCATTAACAACAGCGGCAGCGTTCTAGGAATGGGGAAAGCGTGAATGTTCTGTTGAAATAAAAATTAAAGGGACTGTTACTGCTTAAAACTAAAAATGACGTGACCATTGTGATCACTGAATGTGCGATGTCAAACTGTTACACGAGTATCACTAGGAGAGCATTCATTTCTGATCTAATCAGAAAATTCAGCGGGAAGCGAATGTTCCAACCGAAAAGCCACCTGCGTAGTTAAATTCACACAGTTAATATTCATTTGACTAAATTATGACAAAATTTACTTCAGCTGGAAGAGGAACATTGTTGAGTGTTAACATTTTTTTGTTTTTTTGTTTTTTGCTTTTTGTCTTTCCAACCCCCCCCCCCCCACACACACACACCTCTCTCTCTCTCTCTCTCTCTCTCTCTCCCTACTTCTTCACGTCCTCCTCCTTCTTCTTCCTTATTGCGTTCAGCAATAAACCTGACCTTTTTTAACGTGATAAAATAACTATCAAAAAGGATAACTTCGTACTCCAATGAATTCTGACTACTTTCACTGACCACTTTATGTAAATCAACGTGAAACGCACAATGCCCCAGTGAAAGGACCAATATATGACATTAGTTTTGAGGTTCCCAAACCGTTCATTTCCTATGCATACAATAATAATGACCTAGTGGTACTTCTGTGAGGAAAAACACCACTCAAAGACCAGTGACAGCACTTACTTAAACATTTCGTTAGAGCGGTCGCAAAACTCTTTTATCTAAACTCTAAACACTCTTCGGATTTGTAGACTAAAGTTCGGATGAAGCGCAGCCCCCGCAAATTGCTTAAAACACACAAACAAACGAGCTGCTACCGACTATGGCGACTATGCAATGTGTCACTGGTTCTACGATAGGCTGTGGATTTTGGACTTAGCTTGTACAACCTGCAACGCCCTTGGTGAACTCCAACAGCGCTTTTGGAAAGGAAAGGGGGGATGGGAAGACTTATTTTCGGTGTTTCCAAACATTTAGATCTAACTGGAGTCACAGCGATAGCGCCTGTCTGCAGGTGGTGCATACAACGATGGCAGGGAAAATGTCGGAAAACAGCGACTGATCTGAATCCCTGGCAAGCAAATGTCCCCCGGTAATGCACTGGACCGACAGGGTTATGGCTACCTTGCCAAGATTTATGCTTTAAACTCGGCAGTTGAGGATTTGCAGTCATCTAATACTGCGCGTCCCAACATATAAACCCTGAATCATAATAATATTTTCCTGGGCATTTGTGTGTGTGAGTGTGTGTTGTAGTAAAGTTTTGTTTTTTTTAAGGGGGGGGGGGGGAGACTTGTTCTGAATTAGTGCTGCGATTTTTATATTCGAAAAAAAAAAATTATAGGGCAGGAGATCCGTTTATTGTGTTGTTATGGCAGTTTCGGTGATAGACTTTAAGCAAGGGGGCTTCCTCGTCAAGCAGAATTTGACAGCACTTTGATGGTTTTATTATTACTACTGATGCCATTCAAGGACGGCCAAAATATAAAATATATGGCGCTTCTTCCAAGAATATGGTCATGGTCGGGGATAGAAGAGGCGATAAAAACTACATAAAAACGACAGAAATATGCATACCCTATGTAATGACTAGGCGACACTGACTTGACGATGCCAGCACAGTCTTGTCTGAATGACTGAGTTTCTTCATGACCAGAGCAAAAACAGACACCTGGTCTCTGGGTCATCTTCAAATTTTTAATACAAGTATTCCATAGCTTGTGTGTGTGTGTGAGGGGGGGGGTGTTTTCTTTGTAATCTGAAAGTTTGCGCGGTGCAGTAATCGACAGGTGTGCGGTGGTTATTCTCTGCCCTCCTGTCAAACTGATCATATGCCACGCTCATCACATCACGTCGATCGCATTTCCTGATTTCACGTCTGACCGCTACTTTCTTTAGAAACGGTATGGTGGCCAATTATTGAACAAGTTTGGTGATTTGCTATTTCATGAAATATATTTCAATATACACATTCCCTTCAAAATCTTTCACCCCCTCCCCTCTTCCCCCGTCTATCCTCGCCTTTCATTCGTTTCCTCAACTCAAAGAGCTCTTCTTCCTATCAGTCAGTCCTCAACTTTCCGAGCTCCTGCGCCCCTCTTCTCTCGAAATAGCAGACTCCGACCAGACACCAAGTCCAAGTCTCTAGCTGCTAATCCTTCCCCTATCTTCCTTCCTATACTCGCCCACTCGGGCTCAACTTTCAGGATGCTTGAAGTCAGGCCGCCTGCAAACCCTTGAGCGCAACCCCAGCGATGCTTACAGATAACCCTGGCATAATTACAGATAAGCCTCGAGAGCACTTGGCCTGGACTCCAGCGGTAACAGTAGCCAGCCACAGGCCGCCAATGCGTTCCTTGTTGCCATAATCAACATTAAAGGAAGAGAAGGAGGAAACCCACGTCTTGGCAGCGCATGTGACTGTGTCAGCCTAAATCACAATTCTTCCTAGCACAATGGCCTTCGAGCAAATAAAACAAACAGGCCAGCGAACTGGGCACACAATTTCTGTTACCTAATGCTGATTTTTAAACACTGGACGCCACCACCAACAGTATGCCAGCATAAAGCATTTCGTTTGTTTGTTTGTTTGTCTGTTTGTTTGTTCTATATAAGAACAACAATATAAAGAGGTGACAGATGTCTCTTGCAATGCCCGATTTCCTTTTCAGGGCAACCATCCAAAGTGTCGGCCACTGGTTACGCCCATATAGCCGTTCAGACTCAATGGAAGGTGTCACACTCATGCGCAAACCCAGGAAAGTTTTAGCCTTCAGGAGTGCATCTGAATGGCGACGTTTCCTGCATTCAACTGCAGTCTGGCGACCAAACTGCAGTTTGGAGACATGGTGCTCTCTCTCAATGACTGGGCATATTATGCTCTTGTAGGAGGTTCCCAATGCTTGTCCGACTGAGTGCTGTGAAGCACCACAAAGCGTCTAAAATTAGCATTATTACTACTGATACTGGAAAACGGTGGGGAGGGCCCGGCCGCATCCAGTTTCTGTGTCTTATGTGCCAGGCTGGACGGCACACCCGCCCTGGTCCAGTCCAGACTTTTTCCTAAATGTCAAAGATTGGTTGGGAGGTGTTTTTGTTGCCATGAGTTTATTTTGATGCCTTCATCACCAGAGCGCCCTACCTGCCACCGGGCCCTATGAGGGGATCCTTAATGCTCGGATATCCAAAGCTGACTGTGTCAGGGCTGCTCTAGTGATACACTCCCGACGGAACACGCTGGCAAGTCTCGCCAAAATTGACACGAAGTCCAGCTCCGCTGAGAAGACAGAACCCGACCGATAAGATGAATTTATGCCTTATCCACTCACCCGTCTTAGAGGAAGGCCGGGCCGAAGCAGTGTGTTCGCGTCGGGGGGGGGGGGGGGGGGGGGGCCCCCCCCCCACAACTCCCCCCCCCCCCCCCCCCCCCAACTACCAGGATTACATCCTCCCCCCTTACGTCGCACCCCACGGTCAACGGGAGGTCTACGTTGTCGTAGGAGAAACGGTTAGACCTAATATGTTTTCACTGGACCAAGTAGTGAGGGCGGTCATAAAAAAAAAAAGAATAAAAAAGAAGAGAGGAAAGGGAGCGGGACAGAAGACTAGAGTGAGGAAGAAAAGCGATATCACCCCTGAACACCAAGAATGGCATTGCGTGGAAGACATCCTACCGACGGCGGGCTTTCACCACATGCAGATGGGAGCGGAGAACCTTCTTATATAACCAGGGTCCCCGAGGGGAGAAAAGCCAGCTAACTGGGAAGGGGGGGGGGGGGGGGGGAGA